>PVLD010016684.1:0-44166 GCA_004027595.1 Dinomys branickii | reverse complement strand
CGGGAGGGAGCTATGCGCACACACTGAACCGAACTGTGAAAGCGATCTGGTTTGCTAATGTTGCATGTAGATTGTAGATCTACACAAACCAAGATTCAGACAATTTCTTAAATCTGAATTAACACTATAAGCTCCCTTCATCTGTTGAAGCCAATAAGAGATCTCAGCACATTTAGCTTTCTAAGTTTTTCAGATCTACGCAAAGAAGGAAATAGTTTCTTTGCCAGCTTTTCAGTCCCAAAGTGACAGTACAGTACAGACAAGCTACTCCTGCCACTGTCAACATGCATGGGTGACGCGCCATGAGGTCAGCTTGGGTTTTAATTTGTATCGGACTCATATGTGAACAGCTCCCAAAGTCAGTGAGCACATGACTGACCCAGTGAGCACCCTAAAATGACCCTTCTTGGAAGACTAGAGCAAAACATCAGCCACAGCTATAAGAAGCCTCATCAAAACAATGCAGCCCCTTATGAATGAATTAAGCCAACAACAAAAAGGTAGCCCCCACATAAGCAGCTCTGAAAAAGAGGAAAAAACATAACTTAAAATATCGTGAAAACCAATGTGAATACAGGTTCAAAACAATAACATACATTTTCATAAAACTACCTAGGATTAGGCTTATAATATATTCTCTAGCATTTCAAGTTTACCACTAGTTACTAAACATCAATTTTTACATATAACATGTTCATTTTTTGTTTTTTTACCAAAAGGGAAATTCTAGCTTTAATTCTACGGAGGAAAGAGGACTAGAAAATAAAAAGATTCGGACAGTTCCATGCAAACATGTTTTGCAAATGGAAGAACTCCTAACTGGACCAGAAGTTCTGATTACTAATATACTTTTCACTGAAACAATTTTTAGTCAGTACAAATACATGGCATTAAGGTTCAGGACCTAATATAGGCCTGATAATCAAGTCCTTGTTTTTGGGAAGAAAGCCTCCGAGTTCCAATCAGTTTCCAGTAACAATGTTTTTACAGATCGATGTAACACGGGGTTTTCCTTTCCTTCATAGTTTTTAGCATTCTAGCCTTAAAGACTAGATTAGGAGTTTGTATAATTCACCAGAAAGCAAATTTCTTTCTTTTGTACTATGAAAGAATCCGAAGACCTCTTCCCCACACAGTCCAATCTGTGCTTAAGGTGAATCTTTTTCAATGCAAAGTAAAAAGGTAAGTTAGGTAAAATGTGCTCATGAACATTAAAACTAGTCATTAGAAAGATTTAACTAGCTTTATAATTTAAGTTTTAAAACATAAATACTTGCAGCTTGATCTCCTGCTGACAATGATTGTCGGAGCCTAGAATTCAACATGTACAATTCCCACTCATGCACACAGGACACACACGAACCCCACAAGTCTCAACTCACTCGAGTCTTGAGAATCTTCTGCTTCTTTAAATCTTTGGCCTCCCAGTCAATTTCATGTTTGAATACCTTGTAACATCTGATGACCACACATTAATGCTTGGCCCAAGTTTCCACGGGAGTACTGCCATAATCTGATACCTGCCTCAAAGAGATACCCAGGTAAAGGAAAATGAAAGGCAAAGAGTTACTTTTAGAACATGGGAGGTCAGAATTTACAATACCCTCGTTGGGATCATATTTAATATTACTGCAGCGAACAACTAACAGTACAAAATATCCTATGTTGGATTCTTTCACACACTTTGGCAACTGGCCAAAGAACCTCCAAATTGTGGAGTACACCCCTTTCACACACAGTGCCCCACAGGGACACCAGGACCGCTGCAGTTCACTTGAGGTCTCACCTGTAGCAAGAGGCTGTCACACGGACAGCCAGGACACCCACTGGTGTGTGGAGATCCCTGAGCAAGTAGGACTTCAATCTGGACTGTATTTAAATTCAAAAGCCGTAGTCACTGTATTCATAGGAAGCTGCAGCTGGCTTGCCAGAATTCATACCACTTCTCATTACAGATGCGTGGTGCTGAGAGCTATGGCTTTGGGTTCTCACAAATGACACTCTGTAGAACTTGAATAATTAGGTGTCCCGGTTCCAGGTTTGAAATCCCCAAACATCACTTACAGCTTTTCAGTGAACTGAATAGCCACATGGACACCACCTATCCATGAGAAAAAGGTTCCCTACAGATTCAAAGTAACACTACAATTAGGGAGTAGCCATACCAGAACAAGCCAAAAGGGCTGGTGTATTTGAAATAAAAATGTGTTCACTATGGAACCTAGTGGTTTATTTATTACAAAAATCGTAACAGAGCTGTGAGTTTACTATATTCATTCAAAATAAATAATTTACACAATACAGATTCTAGCATAGAGAAGTGAAAATCACAATCGGCGGGCTGCACCTGCGCGATCCATCTGCTCACAAACCTGGACACACCGCTACTCCACCGGAGACCGCTGCAGCAGAGGACCCCACCGCACTGCTTCGCAAACAAGCCCCAAAGCTCCCGCCAGAGAGGCCCAAATAAACATGCATATAAGTGTTACTGGTCAACACAAATGCTACTTCTAGAAAAAATTTAACTGCATAGGTTAAAGAAAAACAAAAAACAATGTGCAACATCTTAAGCCGTTAAAGCACCAAAATAAAAAAAACACGAAAATCACTGTTTTATGACGATTAACACACAAACATGAAATATTGATCAAAAATCAGGAAGTAAATACCTGGACTGATATAATGTCCACTGTTGGGAGAATTTTTCTTCAGTTTAAAATGTCTTTTCTCATCTCTAAAGAAATCTTAAAGTGCTAACTTTATATAAAGCAGGCAAATTCAAGTAATTTGCTCTTAAGCCAATTTTTATAGAGCTAAACAAGGAACTAAGGATAAACTAAAACAGGACAGACACGGAGAGAAAAAGGCGAGTAGTAGCTGGACAGAGCAACAACACTCCCGTGAAACACCAGCTAACAGACTCGGGTCTGCTGGTTTCAGTATACGGACCCCTTGGATCTGGGGCTTTACTAAACTCTGCACATCAACACACACGCACAACAGTCCTAAGGAAAGAATGCCACTTGGATCAACACTGGACACTAAAGCAATCTGAAAGAGCTGTTTACCTCTACAATCGAGTATAAAATGTAGTAACTCTTACAAACTAAAAACTGTAACCTTGTCCCAAGTTTAATTACTCCTGCCCTTTTGCTGCTTTTTCAAGGAAGTACACATTAACTAAATGGCGATTGAGGTGTTTACTGTAATCTTTTTCCTTTCTAAAAGAACGATCACAGAAGATACACACGAAATCTCCCTCCGCCGCTTGGGCCGCCAGGGCTTCCTTCGTGTCCTTTGCACCAGTTTCTCGGGGAACTGGCCGAGCCCCGTGCAGTCCAGAATCATCGCTCCCTTCTGACATGTTGTCGCTGAGGTCACTGCCGTCGTGACTGTGGATGCCTTCGTCTTCGTCAATCTCCTGAGACTCGCTGCCTGGCGCGCTCACAGGAGCCGCAGCCAGAGCGGTTTGGGGCTCGATCTCCCCTCCTCCCCCTGGTGCGGGGAAGAGGGCGGGCGGAGCTGGCTCTTCCACTTGGGGGTCTTTAGCCGGGAGACTCTCCGCAGTGCCCTGGTCAGCGGTCGTGTCCATGGCACGAGGCTCATCCGAGGGGGTCTGACACTCCCAAGCCTCCCCCGTGGCTGGGCCCTCTAGCGGGCCCCAGGAGCCCGGGGCTGGGGTGGGGAGTCCGGTGCCCTCCTCTAGGGCTGCGGCCTCGCCCCGCTGTGCCTCCTCCGCTCCGGCGATCTGGGGGGGGGGTTGTGCGGGGGTCTGCGCAGGGCCGGCAGGCGGCGGGAGCCAGTCTCCGGCCACAGCCTCTTGCTCCCCCAGCGCGGGCGCGCTCTCCTGCAGGCGTGGACCCTCTCGGACCGGCACCAGGCCGACCCCGATGAGAACCTGCTCCTGGCGGGCCAGCTCACTCTGCGCGCCGGCACTGTCCTCCTCGCTCTCTTTCCGCAGAGACTTCCCGGGGCCCGGCTCCGCGTGCTGCACCGGGGGCTCCGGAGGCCCCTCCGCGTGCGCTGGCCTGGCCTGCCCGGCCTGCAGGGCGCCCTCCTGTACGCCCTCCATGGGTGCGGGCGCCTGCCCGAGGGGGGCCGCCTCCTCGGGCGCCGGGTGCCCCTCCACAGTGGGAGCCTCCGGGGCGGCCGGGCCGGGGGTGGGCGGGGCAGGGGGCGCCGGCTCCCTCCGCGGGGCCTTCCCACTCCTGCCGGACTTACTCTTCAGCACCCTCTTCTTGGTGCCCTTCTTCGCGCCCGCGCGCGGCTTTTCTCTTTCCCCGCCGCTCTGCCCCACTCTGCCGGCACCCTGTGGCCCCTCCTGAGCACTTCTGCATCTGCTTTCCACCTTCTTCTTCTTTTTCTTCGTTACAGGTCCCTCCTCATGCACAAGGCCGCGCGGAGACTGCACTTCGGCCTCCAGTTTCCGCTTGCTGCTCTTGCTTTTGCAGGGTTTGCTGGAACTTGTCCCTGCATGCACACCCGTCTCTCTTGTCTCTGTGGCCGACTTGCGAGTTCTGGTAGTCACCTGGCTCGCTGGGACGCTGCTACATGGCTTTTTCTCTTTTGAAACATCTTTTTTCTCTACCTTTATCGATTTCTCATTTTTCTTCCCAGCCATATCCCCCTTTGTTTTCGTCTGTTCTGTTTTTTCATTAGCAATACTGTTATCAGGCAAGTCGGCCTCTCGCTTCTTGGTTTTCTTTAGTTTCACTTTTGAGACATCCATCGTTTTATTTGGACAAGTAGGGTGCTTGGATTTGAAATGATACTGGAGATTACACTTCTTAGAAGCGGCGTAGTCGCACACAGGGCAATTGAACTGCCGCGGGTTAACATGGAGCTCAACATGCTTTTTGAAATTACTTCTATCTGCTGTTTTGTAGTCACAGTGAGGGCAGTTAAGAGGCTTCGGACCATTGTGCACCTGTCTTGCATGGCGAGTTACTTCGTGCTGGTTAGAGGCCACATAGCTGCACTGATCACATTTAAATGGCTTCTCACCTGAAGAAAAACAACAAGGGTTAGAAACAGACCAGAGCCATCCATTCGTGTGCTTACAAGAATTGTACACACAAAATAACCACAAAGACTGTTTACTGAAAAGACTACCATGCATCTTATATTTACCACATTTATCTGTGTAACTTTTCTCTGTCCCTCCACACTGACTCACAAACCAAGCAGACAGTAATCATCTCAACCAACATCTTCAAAAAAGTTCAAGGTAGGGCTCTCAAACACAAGGAATAGAGCCTCATCAAGTATAAAATTTTGGCAAACTTCAGATGGGTTCTAGAAATTAATTTGTGGACAAGAACAGGCAAAGAAAAAAAATTAAAAATTTTTTAAGTTTAGGTAAAAAAAATGTGATTGAATATAATGTAAAAGTTCCAGAGCCTGGCGTGGTGACCCACACATGCAATGCTAGCACCCCAGAGGCTGAGTCAAGAGGACTGCCAAGAGTTTGAGGGCAGCCATAGTGAGTTCAAGGCCAGCCTGCACTACATAGGCCCTGTATCCAAAAACCAACTGATAAATAAACAAAAAATAAAAATTTCACACAATTTGAAGATATATCTTGAGAGAAAGACCTTTTACGCTGGGCTATATTCCAGGCCCTAAGTATAAAAGCCTTAAAACCGTGCTTTGGGCTGCAGGAGCAAAGGGGAGCAAAAGCTTTCTCTTGATGTAACCCTTTTCCCACCATCCCAGGAAGACCTGAAGCTCACCTCACCAGCAAACTTTCCCAATACCAGAGTTGCTATTTTAGAGCAAAATGCTTTTCCCTCTGACCCGTGTAAAACGACTGAAGCTCCTAGGCTCAGTGAGGGAGGACAGACAGGCGCGGAGGGCCACGGCAGCACACAGCACGGCCACAGTACACCAAAGCACACCCCAGCCCCGAGCCAAAGGCACAGGAGCAGTCTACCCGATACATACCCGCCTAGAGCACGCTCTAGGACACAGTACCCAATGGCATCCTTACCCAACTGGTCCAGTGGAATGCATAGTAGGGAAACGGAGATTGACATTCATGAAAATTTATCTCAAACATTCTCAAATTTACACAAAATCTTTAATTAAGGTGTCTTATAAAGCAAATTCAGGCACGAAACAAAACCACATAGATGCTCGTCTTTATTTGACTAGTAAATGTGTACCAATAAGCTACTAAATCATAAACCAAATCTGAACCCAAGTAAGTCAGATCATGTAGCCACCAACAGCTCTACAGCTCTTCTGCACATCTGCAACATGCAACGTTAGTCTGTACCGGGGTTCCCTGAGTTGAATGCTCTAACCAGTCAAATCAGAGCACAGCGCACAGGCACAGAATGGAGGGAGGCAGGTGGCCGTGGCCTAAGGCTTGTTCTGGAATTAGGACTTCCAAATGATGCACTGTAGGCTCTGCAATTCACACACAGACGCCCCGAGCACGGCGTCAAGCCTCTCTGGGTACCATTCCTTTATAAGTAACTCCCCCAGGTATTGGGAAGGGTAAGTAATTTAATGATCTATGTCAACCACATAAAGTTTACCCCAAGTCTCACTCAGGCAGGTGTCATTTCAACCAGCTGATTCTTTTTTCTTGGTCTTTTTTTGAGACAGGATTTCACAGTTCACGTTGGCCTTAAGTTCAGTAATTCTCCTGCCTCAGCCTCCAAAATGCAGGGATTTACAGATGTGTGCTACCACGCCCAGCACCAGGTGATTCTTACAGTAAATAAATGTAATAAAATTGTCATTTTTATATTTCCTGTAGTACAAAAATGAAAAATAACCAATTTTTGGTCATCTTGTATCTAAATAATTGGACTAGTAAGTGGTTAGGTAGCTAACACGAAGTTCTGAGCAGGCGATCAATACCTATGACCTGTTAACAACTCACTCAGGAGGTAGAGACAGGAAGGCTGTGTGTTGAGACTAGCCCTGGTTACTCAGCAAGCCTGAGGTCAGCCTGGGAAACTCAGTGAGACCTTGTCTCAAAAATAAAGGGGTGTAGGGGCTGGGGATATAGCTCAGTGGCATAAGTGCCTGCCTGGCAAGCACAAGGTCTTGAGTTCAATCCCCAGTACCACAAAAAAAAAAAAGGGGGGGGCTGGGGGTATAGCTCAGTGGCATAAGCACTTGCCTGGCAAGCGCAAGGTCCTGAGTTCGATCCCCAGTACCAGGAAAAAAATAAATAAATAAATAAATAAAATAAAGGGGTGAGGATGTAGCTGAGTGGCACAGTGCCTGCCTGACAACCACAAGTCAAGTCCAATTTCTAGTACCTAGATAAATACAATGCTAGAAGGGCTTGCAGTATAGCTCTGGTACATGCTTGCCTAGTATTTATCTCCTGTACAAAGCCTACCTCTGAGTAACTAAATAGCTGATGGGTGAAGTCTGTTACTCTACGAAGATGTCTGCTAGTAAGAGTTGCAGGAGGCTGAGGCAGGAAGGCAGCAAGTTTATGGCCAACTCAGGCAACTGAGTGAGATGCTGCCTACAAACAAAACAAAAACAATGATGCCAGGAGCGTAGCTCACGATGGAGCACCCTTGAGTTCTATCCCCAGCACTGACAAGTAAGTAATTCAATGAACTGAGAGACGTACCCAACACGCACCCATCATGGTACAAGCCTCCCCAAGACACGCTCCAGGGAGAAGACAGTGAAGACTTTGCTTAAAATTCTGACAGCGTAAGTTACACATCCATTAGCTTCCTCTTCCAATTCTCATTTTGTTGCCAGTAAATCTTGCTTCTATCAGAGTATGTATCTATCAAGATTTTCTACGTTATTAGTCAGGCATGTGGCTCATGCTTAGGCTGAGGGAGAGAAGGGACTTCAAGTTCAGGCCTGCAGTCACCCTGTCCAAAACACATCAGAGACCCTGCCAAAATAAAACCAACCAGTGCAGGAGATGTAGCTCAGTGCTTTGGTAAGACTGCAAGTGTGTTATTTTTTTCTTTATTGGTACTGGCACTCGAACCCAGGACCCTACACTTGCCAGGCAGGTGCTGTGCCACTAAGCTATATCCCCAGCCTAAGACTGCAAGTTTGAATCCAGTCTGAGCCACTGAGTGACTTAGTGTGAGACCTTGCCTCAAAATAAAAAATAAGGGCAGCAGCTGGGCATGGTGGCACATCCCTGTATCCCAGCACTCAGGAGGCTGAGGCAGGAGGATGGCTGAGGGCCGGGGTGCTGCAGATGGAATTCAGTGTGAAAGCCCTCTGTGTAATCACCAATACCACAAACTGAAATATAAAAAACAGGTGAGGGTATCTAACTCAGTAGAGAACACTTGCTCAGCAAGCATAAACCCTGTGTTCAATCTATATATTGCCCCTGGAAAAGTGTCATAGATGGAAATGAAACTTACAGTTCCTTTTAACAACAGCCAATGCACATACAGTGAGGAAGAAGACAAGATGAATTACTGTGCTATCCAAGCCAGTGTAAATGTATATAAAAAATATAATGGCAGTTGAACACAGTGGCCCACACCTATGATACCAACACTGAGGAGGCTGAGCCAGGAGGATCTCTATGAATTTTGAGGTTAGCCTGAACTACAGACACCCTGTCTCAAAAAACAAGAAAACCCCTAAAGCTCCTAAAATACCTATCTCTGGACGTGCATCCTCATCTATAAATTAAGACTTGTACATTTACAGTAGCGTTAGAAACAGCAAATTCCAATTTTTCAGGGCTCACTATTCAGAATGTATACAATAAACAGGATTATATGTATCAGCTAGTACTATATGGGCAATTCCTGAATACCACCTTTAAAATACAGCTAGCAAAACTTACAGACAACACTTGGCAAACTTGAACATGTTTCAGGTAAAAGATCATCAACTGCTGTAAAACACCACGGGTAAACTGAGCATGCCAATGCACAGCTCCAACGCCAAGCACTTCGGGAGGCTGAGACAAGAGGATCCAAACCAGCCTGGGCTGGGGATACAGCTCAGTGCAAAGGCATTGGGTTCAAATCCTCAGTTATGGTAGTAAAAAAGGAAGAAGATGAGATTAAACATTTAAACAGCCGGGTGTGGGAGCACACGCCTGTAATCACAACACTCAGAAAGCTGAGGGAGGAGGATCATTGTGAGACCAGCCTGGGCTACAAAGTGAGCTCAAGGCCAGCCTGAACTACATAGCAAGACTCTGTCTCACAAAAAAGCCCCCAAAACCAACATTTAAATAACAACAAGATAAATTAAGGAAGACACCAGAGTGAGCCAGGTGTGGAACACAGGCCTGTAATCCCAGCATGGAGGCAGGAGGACTGCTGTGGAGTTCCATCCAGGCCGGCCTGGGACACACTTTTAAGTTCAAGGCCAGCCTGCCCTCCCTGTACAGCAGGACTCTGTCATTTTAATCAAGTTTAGAACCATTAAATGGTCAATTAGATGTGACTTTAAATGACTTACAAGTCAATAGCAAGCATTCAGGTTTCATTTTCCATATTACAATATAAGGGACAGAAGAAAGAAAGGCTGAGAGACACCAGAAAACAGGTATTTTCTAGGACACTGTATAGAACACATGGCCATTATTTTTGAACTTCAGTATTCCCAAAGATGGGTTACATTCCATTTACCCAACATAAGATAGCCATGAAGACTAAAAAGAGTTAATATAAAGCTCTTAAATGTTTTTTTTTTGTTGCGGTACTGGGAATCGAACTCAGGACCCTGCGCTTGCTAGGCAAGCGCTTATTCCACTGAGCTATTATCCCCAGCCCCTTAAATGTTTTATTAAAGGACTAGAATTCAGCTAACAGGATTACAACCTACCATTAATAAAGGCCAGCCAGATGTGTGGACACAGGGACATGTCATCCTAGCATGCTGGGAGGGTAAGGCAAAAGGACCTCAAATTCAAGCCCAGCCTAAGCAGCTTATTGACCTGCCTCACAAACTGAAGAGATGGGATGAGGCTCAGTGTGAAGGTCTTGGATTCAACTCCCAATACTAAAAACAAAATAAGGCATGGTAGCGCACACCTGTAATCCTAGCACCCAAAAGCTGAGTCAGGAAGATCATCTTGAGTTCAAGGTCAGCCTGAGATACACAGAGAACTATTGAAAAAGAGAAAAAAGCCTCCAAATGCATCCAACTTGCTGTTAGAGAATGAAACCAGGAGTTACATGACACAGTTCAATAGCCTGAGATTTAAAGGCACTCACCCTATATTAACTTGACAAATAAGCGGGGTCAGCCAACATACAACAGCAAGAACACTGGAGAACCAGAGGTCAGTGTAGCGGCAGATCAAGACTCAGCACCAAAAGAATTTTTTTTAAACTATGGGGAATCTTTACAGGTGCTCAGTACAATTACTTATACAACTTCCACAAGCAGCCACACTACAAAAATTTTATCAACTTTTTAACCCAATATATCCAGTATTTTGGGGCCAGGGATATAGCTCAGCAGCACAACAACCTGCCTGGCAAGCACGATGTCATGAGTTCAATTCCCAGTACCAAAAAAAAACCTGGAATCCAGTTTTTGAACATATAGTCAGTATTTTAAAATGAAGTATTTGACTGTCTTTTCTTTCTGGTGTTTGGAATCCCGTATGTACTTATACCTAGTAAGTCTCAATTCAAACTGCCACATCTCACAACTCAATAGCTGCACGCAGCCAGTATCTGCACAGCTGGACTGCAAAAATCTACAATTATTAACTTAAAGTAGGTAGGTCTAGTGACATTCACAAATTGCAAGAATGCAGCATACTTTGCCCAGAGGAATGTACACTGTACATCCACAAAGGGCAGTCACTCCGGGCAAGCTCAGTCAGCAGATGAAGGTGTCTAAACAGACTGGGGATGTACCTCTTTGGCCAGTGCAGGAGGCAGGGCTCAATCCTCCACATTCTAGGGTAAAAAAGACCAAGCTAACCTCTACTCTTTTTTTTGTCTTTTTGAGATGGAGTCTTGCTGACCTTGAGCTCACTTTGTAGCCCAGGCTGGTCTCGAACTTGCAACGATCCTCCTGCCTCGGCTTCCTGGGTGCTGGGATTACAGGTGTGCGCCACCTCACCTGGCTAAACTGTGGTGCTGGGCCTGAGGCCCTACCTCTGCACAGCCCCAGCCCAAGGGCTTACTCTGTACCATTTTAGTGGTGCTACACTGAGGAAGGACCAGACTGTTCCAGTTCCTGGAACTTCCTTGTGGGAGTACGAAGTGTTCTCTGTTCTAGGTTACTAAACTGGTCTTCCCGAGTGTGTATCACTTCTTTCAGTTCAGCTTTTTTAAGTCAGCACTCAGCCTCCCTACCAAATTAGAACAAATCCAAATTCTAAAAACTGAGAAGGAATCCTTGAAAACCTGGCAACCACACAGTACAAAATTCAATGTTATACTGTTGAGAAGAATGTCAGAGGGTAGATGTTCAAAGTCAGACTTGGGCATGGTGGTGCCCACCCATAATCCCAGCACCAGGGAGGCTGAGGCAGAAGGACTTCCAGGAGTTCAAGACCAATCTGGACTACAGAGTGAGACCTTGTCTCAAAAAACCTAAGTAAGTATTTAAGTCCCTTCTCCCAGGAAGAGTGCACACACAAATTACATTCAGTTTCAGGGGTCCCCCTTCAGATTTTTTATGAACAATCTCCATTTTAATACAGCTCTATTTCTGCAACACAGATTATTTTCACTGCAATTGCTGAATTTTTTCAAGAATAGGCCATAAAGACTTGGTTCCAGATCTAAAAGCTTCGTCATAACAATGCTTTATAACAAAATAAGAAAACATCAGAAATTAAGTAAAAATAAAAATGGAACTTCACTGGAGACAGTAGAGAAGGCCCCTCGGTCACCAACCTGAATGCGTGCGCATGTGTCTGGTTAGGTGCGTCTTCTGAGAGCTGGAGTAAGGGCACAGCTCACACTTATACGGGCGCTCTCCTGAAAAGTGATGATTGGCACTTAAATGGAAAGAGTCAAATACAATTCCCACCAAGAGAACAATATTTAGCATTCAGCACTTTTTAACAGATTAGAAACAATTACTTCAGAATTTATACAACTACATTACTTCAACTTTGCTGACAAAACTTACCACTGGCATTCTCAATTCTTACAGCCACCATTTTCTTTTCTTTTGAGGCAGGATCTGGCTATATAGTCTAGGCTGCCCTTGAACTCACAATGATCTCCTGCTTCAGCCTCTTGAGTTCTTGAGTGCCAGGATTACAGGTGTGTGCACCTGGCCATCTTAATTTTCTACGTTACATGGTGAACTAAGATACCCATCTTGGTAAGGTACCAAGGAGCTATTTTTTAAAATTTAACTAGAACTATCCTTTTAAAAAATCTTGGCTGGGGGCTGGACATGTAACTCAATGATAGAACACTTTCTTAGCATGCATGAGATCCCTGGGTTCCAGCTCCAGTACAAGAATCTTGAAGGTGGGTATGGTGGGGCCTACAATCCCAGCACTCTAGAGGCTGAGGCAGGTGGATCACCATGAATTCGAGGCCAGGCTGGGCCACAAAGTGACTTCAAGACCAGTCTGAAGTACAAAGTGAGACCCGGTCTCAGAAAAACAATCTTGGCTGAGTATAGCTCCAAGGTCATTTGCCCGAGGCTCGATCCCCAGCACAATATGAATGGACAGACAGACGGAGGGATGGATGGATGGACAGACCCAAATTTTGATGCTATTTGGGTAGGCAAATTTTCTGACCTTATAAATGATCATTCTACCAACTGGAAATGTCAGACTGGAAGTAACACCTGAGCCAGTGTTGCTGCTTTAAGCTAAAAAAGGTTCTTTTCCTGGTAGCCAAGCATGGTAGTGCACATGCCTGTGGTCCTAGTTCTCAGGACGCTGAGGCAGGACTGTGGCCTGGAGGCCAGTCTGGTCTACATAGTCTGATCTACACAGTAAACTCCAAACCGGCATGGGAGTGTAGCAGGACCTTGCCCCAAACACATTTTCAAGAACTGGCAATGTACTAGTGTGAAAGGCACTGGGCTCAACCCGCAGCACAGGAAAAGGGGAAAACAAAACTGCACAACCGCTTCGATCCAGACTTTGGTCACAAGCCAGTAACGACATTAGCAAATTTCAAGAGTCTAGTTTGCCCACTTGTGGAAAGAACAGCGTGATGTAAATTTCCTACGAGGAGAATTTAAATATAGATGACAGATCCTGGGTATAGTGGTGCACACAGGTAATCCTAGCACTCACTCAGGGAGGCTGAGGCCAGAGGACACTTCAAGTTTAAGCCCAATCTTGGCAACTGTATCTCAAAATAAAAAAAAAAAAAGAAAGCTAGGGTCGTAGCACAGCTCTAACTAGAAAGGCTGAGGCAGGATGGCAAATTCAGCATCAGCCCAGACAAGTTAAAAGTTTGTGAAATTACGTCCCAGGGATTCGATCCTCAGCACTGCCGGAAAAAAAAACTTCTCGGCTTTTTTTCTTGGTTCTGGAGACCAAAGCCAGACCCCAGGCCTGCTAAGCACCTGCTTTAAGGCCATGCTTCCCTGGGCTCCTGAGTTTGGAAGAGCTGCGTTTCCAGGTGAGGAAGGCCCCGAGCTGCGCACACTGGAGCAGGTGACGAACTACCTCTCTTGCTAAGTCCTCTTACACACGGTGGAGGCCTGCTGGGAAGACGGCCTCGGCTGGGGTAACGCACCCGTCTTCTATTTAACATGCTGCTGCTGCTCCATCTAGGCGCTCCGCACAAGTCAAACGGATCTGTGCAGAGGTCACAGGGTTCTCCTTTCTGGTCAAAGCGCTCAATTTCTCTGGGCAACTACATCTTACCTGTGTTTACTGTTGCAGAAACACAACCTCAAGGAAATCCCAGGCTTTCAGAGTATGCACTGTAGAGAGGCACTATTAAGATGTCTAGGAATATTCTCACAAATACCATGCAGTGCTCAGCTGTACTATTTCAGTCCTCAACCACAGATACACATGTATTTCATTTTAAAACTTATTACAGGGAAAGATACATTGCCATTAGTTCCCCCAAAGTACTTTTTCTCACTTTGAAGGCACTTATCCCACAGCTCTTACAAAGGCTGCTCATAAACCCCCATGGTACATCCTCATCCAACTCACAGATCTGACACCAGGAGAACTTTGGCTCTTCCAAGTCAAAATGGCTGGGCGTGGTGGCGCACACCTGAAATCCCAGCACTCAGTGTCTGAGGCAGAAGGATCATTGTAAGTTGAGGCCAGCCTGGACTACAAAGTGAGCTCAAGGCCAGCCTGAACTGCATAGTGAGACACTGTGTTAAAAAAACAAAACAAAAAAATGATCATGAAAAGTCTGATGTGGTGGCACTCTGAAAAGCTGAGGCAGGAGGAATACAAGGTCAAGCCCAGCCTGGAAACTCAAAAGATCCTGTCTCAAAATAAAACATTAAAAACAAAACAAAACAAAAAACTGCCAGGCATCCCAGCATGCAGAAATCTGAGGCAGGATTGTCCCAAGTTTGAGGCCAGCCCTACCTACACAGAGTTCAAGGCCAGCCTGACTACATAGTGAGACCTTGTCTGAAAAACAAAAAAATCAGCAAAGGTAAACATTTTGTATCAATTCAGGACACCAAGGTAGCCCTGCCAGCACAACTGGACGCTCATGATTATCAGAGTTCCAAACTGTCTTAGAAAATGCCAAGAGAGGGCCAGGGACATAGCTCAGTGGCCCACTGACTGCCTGGCAAGCCCAAGGTCCTGAGTTCGATTCCTGGTACCAAAAAAAAAAAAGCCAAGCACTCAGGCATGGTGACGCACTCCTGCAATATCAGCAGTGCAATCCCTGCACTTGACTGAGGCAGTGAGTTCAAGGCCAGCTGGACTGCATGAGACTCTGTCTCACAAAGATTTTTTTAAAAGTGCCACAAACTCTGGAAGATGAATTATTATGCATCTCAAACATTAATAAAAATACTTAACACTCTAGGCTGAGGCACTAAGCAGCCAGTTCAAGGCCAGCCTGAATGACAGTGAGCCTGTCTCAAAAAACAGAGGAACACTTAAAAAAAATCAGAAAGTGAGGGTGGGCGTGGTAGCACATGCCTGTAATCCCAGCACTCAGGAGGCTCCAGGCAAGAGGACTGCTCAAAGTTTGAGCCTAGCCTGAGCTGCTTACCTATCTAAGGGCAGCTTAAAATACAAAGCGAGACCTTGTCCCAAACAGATGCAGATTAATGGGCTGGAAATGCAGCTCAGTTTCAAGGTCCTGGGTTCACAGCCACCAACAAAAGTGAGGACTGAACTAACGGACTCCAAGGCTTGTCTTACCTGTGTGGGTGCGAACATGCTGGACGTAGTTGTTTTTCCTGTCCGAGAAGTAGCTGCACTTGCCGCAAGTGTACACCTTCCTGGGGAAGTGGTTGCGCAGGTGCTTCCTCCAGTGGTACTCGCTGACCGTGGTGTATGTGCAGATGATGCACCTGTACACGCGCTCACTGTCCCCGGCCCGGCTGTGGTGCTTCAGATGCGCAGTGTAATGGTCGTACCGATTGGTGTTGTAGCCACAGCGATCACAGCGAATGGGGCCCTTGGAGAGATCCCCCTCTTCAGCAGCAGCAGAGCTGGACTCCCTGGCTTTGGCCTGCTTCTCTGCACTTTCTTCCACAAAAAACTTCTTGGCACTATGGACTCTGATGTGATGTACAAACTGCTCTTCAGACTCTGCTTCGTACTGGCAGGGCTTACAGCGGAAGGGTTTGGCCTTCAGGCTCTTGCACTTGTCCTCTGCTCCAGGTGTTTCAGGAGGAAGCTCTTTATTGGAGCTGTAAATCTCAGGGGCAGCAGGGGCCTCAAACACAGGCTGCGGTTCTACCACACTGAGCTCCAGATTCCTCAGTTCCATGCTCTCCAGCCCACTAGGCTCACCTTTTATCCCAGAAGGTTCCTCCAGCCCTTCGCCTTCACTGTCTGAGAAGTTGTTATCCCCAACAGGCATCAACTCCGCCATCTGCCTCTCTTCACCAACCAGGTAATCACAGCAGCTGCCGCTCACTTCCCCAGTGAGGGCCACGTTGGCCAACATGATGAGCTGCGGGGCGGCCAGCTCCGCCTTGGAGAGATCGTGCAGGTCGTACATGTCGGTGGGCAGGGCCATGCCCATGTTGCCGCTGCTGGGGAACAGCCCAGCTCCTCCAGGCGCCTGCCCCATCACCTGCGTGGCCATTGTACTCTGAAGGGGAACAATGACAAGGGCAGGCTTAGCGCATCATTGTGCTTCACAACCTAAAAAGGGGCATTTTTAATACAACCTCTACAACTCCATGAGCTTCATTTGTTAAAAACAAACCTCTAGAATATTTTTGTTAAACTGGGAATTAGCTCAGCAGTGAAACACCTGCCCAGCCCTGGGATCTATCAGCAACCCAAAGAAATATTTTCGTTAATTCCTAATTCTTTTCACTGCAGTCACCAAAACCAAAATGTAACAAATGCTTTTCTGTTCCCCCCCACTCCAAAACTGTATCAACTGCTGGACTTAATAATCAACTCCACCTCCCACTGGCATGCAAGTGCTCAAACACCTTCTTCTGTTGCAAAACAAAAACAAGAAACTCCTATTTTTTTAATGTTGATTTGTTTCTTTAAAAAAAAAAAAGGCACTAAATGGGAAACCTTTCTCTCCTCCGTTCTCCCCTTCAAAAGTTTAACGCTCTGCATCAGTCAGCCAGGAAGTCCACGATCACAGTGCAAACGCTAACTATATGCACTTTTGGAAGGAACCCTGTAGTAACTGGTCAATTTAGCTGAACTCCGCAAGAACTCAACGGACTCCAAAAAATGAAAGTGGAAAAAGTACCTCTCACTCTCAGTTTTTTTATTTTTAAAGGCATAAAAGGCAAAAAGAAAAAAGTATGGACCTGTGAAAACTAAAGTTTGGTTTATTCGAAACTTCACAAACGAATGTGAACAATGTTTTCGCGAAGCCCTGACTAGAAGGACCGCACAGCTCGGCGGGACACCAGCAACTTTCTCCGCTGCGCCCGACTCGGCCTACGTGCCGGGCGGAAGCCATTACAAGATCACCTTCTTCAAAACACGCCGTTTTCCGCGGCCCGAAAAGCGTTCCTCCCGCCCCAAAGGTGCGGCTACTCTCCCACCGACTCCGCACTGCCCGGAAGACGACGAAAGAGCGAAATGCCAGCGAAGTTAAAGTGAAAACACACAAGGGCCGTCCGTTCCACCCGAGGGCTCAGCGCGGTCTGCACGCCCGACTTGGAAGCAAATGCCATCACAGGAAGCGGCCCGGGCCGCCCCGCCCGCCGCCCTCCCGGCCCGCGCCGGCGCCCGCAGACGGAGCGTCCCGCAGGCCGAGCGTCCCGCGGGCCGCCGCCAGCCCGCCCGCCCGCCCGGCCGAGCTCCGCCGCCTCCCGCGGCTGCGGCCATTTTCTCCGGAGGCCGACACAAAGCGACGCCCCGCGAGCTCGGCGCCTGCTCGCCCGCCGGCCCTGCCCGCACCGGCCCGGAGCCGCCCCCACCTGGCCGCCGCTCCGCGCTCCCGCACTCGGCCGGGCAAGGCGGGCAGCAGGCGCTGTCCGGCCCGGCGCGGCGATGAGGCGGGCGCCCCTCCCGGCCCGGCCCGTCGAGCCCCCGACCGCGGCTCCTCGTTCCCCGCCCGCGGCCCAGGCTTCGCGCAGCGTCGCCCTCGCGAGGCGCGGGGCCCCGACCCTCCCGCCGCCCCCGCGCCCCGGAAGTTCGCGAACTTCACTCGCCTGCCGCGGTGGACGCGCGCCCGGCCTGCGGACGGAGGAGCGGCCGCGGGATCGCTGTCCAGCTCCGCCCGCGGCCCGGCTGACTCAACCCGCCGGCCGCTCCGCCGCGCCTTCCGGCCAGGAGAGGCCAGGGAGGGGACGCGGGACCCGCCGAGGAGGAGGTAGAAGAGGAAGTTCCAGGACTGGGGCCCCAGAAGCTCGGCGCGCAGCCTCGGAGGACCGGCCTGGGGGACGCGCGCCGCAGCCGCCCCGCCCGGGAAGGGTCCCGCCGCCCCCGGCCCGGCCCGGCCCAGGCCCCTGGCCGAGCGGCCGCCGCCGCTGTAACCCGATCCCGCCCGGCGAGGCCGACCCGCGGCGGAGCCACGGTATCTGCAAATCAGCCCTGGACAGCGCCTCGCCGCGTCCCTCCGCGCCCTCCCCTCCCCCGCCGCCCCCGCCCCGCCCCGCTCACCGGCTGCCTCGGCGCGGAGGGAGGGGCGGCCCCGCCGGCGGCGCCCTCCTCCACTACTTTTCTTTGTTGCTCGGAGTTTCGGGGAGGCGTGGGGGAGGGGGCAAAAGTTGGGCGCCGGGGCCGTCCAGGCCCGCGGAGGCCGGGAGGGGGGCTGCAGAGCCGGCTCAGGCCGCCGGGCCTCGCGCTGCCGTCCCGGCCGCCGACGCCGCCGGGGTCTGGGGCCCCGGTCCTCGGCGGCGCTCGGTCTGCTCCTGCGCCGCGAGCTCGCGGGAGCTGCACATTCCAACACAGGACGCTGCGCCGCGCACCGCCCGCCCGCGCGCCGCCGGCTAGACACGCCTCCTCCCTCCGCGCGCCCGCGGACACGCCCTCCCTCCACCCGCGACACGCCCCTGCGCCCCGCCCCTCCCAGCGCCCGCGTGCGTGCCCGCGGACACGCCCCCTCCCTCTCTGCATAGCCCCTCCCTCCGCGCGCGCGCCTGAACACACGCCCCCGCCCCGCGCGTGACCGCCGCGGTACCGCCCCTCCGGGAAGAGGAAGGGCTGCGGGTAGCGAGCGCCGGAGAGCCACGCCTGAGCTGCCCGGCCCCCCGCGCCTGCCCAGAGGTCAGGGCAGGGCGGGATAGCCCCATTTCCCTGTCCTTCGGGACAGCAACTAAGTGAGCCCCCCATCTGGGGCCAGGCGGGAGGTTCGCCGTCGGGAGTAAAGGCGCCGCGGCGTCTCCAAGCCCCGCGATCCGGGAGGCACAGAGCTGCGAGTGGGGGCGAGGCCGCGCGGCCGGACCGCACAGGGAACAGGCCAGCGAGGTGGTTCGGCTGGGCGAGGACGCCAGTCCCACCCTCGGGCCGGGAGGGACGCCAGCTATGTGCTCTCCGGTCGCGCTCGGCCTGCACGCGCGGTCCGGGCCCCGGGCTCACGCCTCGCGCCAGGACTGACCACCTGCAGATCGGCTGCTGCAGGGACGCACGGGCCCGTGAGCGCCCGAGGGGCAGACGCGGCCGGGGAGACGGGGAGCCCGCCGCGCGCTCAGGACGGCGTGGAGCGAGTCAGCGTGGGAAGCGCGGAGGTAGCTCCACGCCCTCAAAACGGCAAGATCGAACCCAAAGCGGCGGCCCGGGCACCCGAACGCCTGCTCCTCAGGCCCCCGGGTTCCTTCTGTCGAGGTCTGGGCCCGTGCACGCCAGGGCTGTCCTGGTCCCCTGTGAGCGCCCGCTTGCCGGGGCCGGACATCACAGTGTGACTTCGGTACCCTCGGGGGCAAGGTTGGCGTGCGCCAGAGATTCTTGGCTTGATTTTAAGGCAAGCCTTCCTGAATCAAATTTGAAAAGGATTCCTTTAAAATGACCCAGAGAGGCCTGATAGGAACTTCTCAATGTTTACTCTTTAAAGCAGAATTTGAGCCAGGCTTGGTGGCGCACGCCTGTAATCCCAGCAGTCGGGAGGCTGAGGCTGAGGATCGTTGCGAGTTGGAGGCCAGCCTGAACTGCACAGTGAGACCCTGTCTCAAAAAGACCAAAAAAAAGGAAAAAAAAAATTGAAGTTACATGTCAGGGTTTCTTTATTTTGTTTAGTTTTTAGATGTTGTAGCCAGGCTGGTTTCTGCCAAGATGGTCAGAGACTTAAGTATTTTCTTTTATGTCCAAAAAGACAAAACTGAAACAATACTTTGTAAGCTTAGCAGATAAAGGACCTTCAGGTCCTCAGTCTGAACACCTAATGGACGTCTTATTAATTGCGAGTTTATTCCTGCATTGTGATGCAAATAGACGATTGGCAGTGGGGGGCTGCATTCATTTTAAATTAGCAGAGGCCCTGGTTCGAGGAACTGCATATTCAAAGTGACCCAGATTATCCCGACACGGAGGCCACAGATCACATTCAAGGCCAAATTGCAAATCAATAGGTGTCCTGGGGGGGAGCTGGAGCTGCGAATTTCAATTTCCTAATCCTGGATTGCTTTGCTGTGCCCAACGTGGAAGACCTTTTGCAAGATAAAGACCAGAAAATGTGAATGAGCTGCGCTTGCTTGGATCCTTTACTGCAGGTTTAGTCCATCCGTCTCTTAAACTGTTCTTGTCACATGTCCCTAACCGCTTCTCCTAGGGATTTGTCTCACGACTGTGGTAAAACACTACTTGTTGAGCCTGGATGTGCTCTTTATTCCTAACCAAGTTTCACTTCTTTTTATTGTTTTTTTTTTTTTTTTTTTTTTTTTTTTTTTTTTTTTGGCAGTACTGGGGATTGAACTCAGGACCCTGCACTTGTTAGGCAGGCGCTTACTCCACTGAGCTATATCCCCAGCACCAAGTTTCAGTTCTTTACAAAAGAATTTAAGTGGGCTGAACTCATGTTAATATCACACTTAAGTTCAGTAATCTCCTTTGTATGCTGTATCAGACTCAAGTTAGTGTTGGTTAAAACGCACTGTGCAGCGGGACAGGGCCTGTTACCCCCTACTTGGGAGGCTGAAGCAGTCGGATCACCGAGAGTTCAAGGCTAGCATGGGCTGCATAGTGAGTCCAGACCACCCTGAAGTACATGAGACCTGTCTCAAAAAAAAAAAAAGGCTGGGGAGATAGCTCAGTGGCACAAGTGCCTACCTGGCAAGTACAAAGTCCTGAGTTTGATTTCCAGTACCAAAAAAAAAAAAACAACAACAACAAAATTGGGGGCGTGACATTTCTAACTTGATGTTGAAGGAGTTCTCTCTGCCACCTGCTGTCACCAGCCAGGAAGACTTGAGGACTAAAGGTACCTTACATCTGCAGCTCTCTCTTGCTGTTGTGCTCCAGTTCCCGTTTGTTCCTTGGCTGGATCCCTGGGAGCATATGGAGGTGGATCACACGGCCCCATGCCCTTCTCACTCCAACATCAAGCAGCAAGCGTGAACTGAGTTATTGGGCTTCAGCTCCCACCCTGAACGCCCTCTGTGAGCACCTTGAGCCTCGGCAGCCTGCGCAATCACCACCTGTTCCTGACAGCAATGGGATGAGTCCACAGGCTTCAGGACTCACCCCAAACTACTAATACGAGCAACAAGAGTGTCTCCATACTGCTTGCATATATGAACCTTGTATGAACCCATGGCGACCGGGTAGGCAGCAGAGAGAGAACCTCCCGGAGGAATGCCACTCAGACATAGGAATATAGCAACATGTGAAGGACAGAAAGAGGTGGATATCCTGAACTCGAGAAGGATCTGAAATGGGAACTGAAACCCTCGGAAAGACTAAGCAAAACCTCCTCTGGAGGAGGGGATCAGAGATCTGCCATGGCACAGTCGGAGGGAGACGAGATGGAGAGGGAGGAGGTCGCCGCTCCAAGCACACCCTTGGCCCACGCCCTTGTTTCGGCATTCCCAGCTTCAGCTTCGGAGACCCATTGCCCAGCTGCAAGGGGTGGGGAACGGTAATGATGGAGATCAGGAGGAGGTGGGAGGAGAAGAAAGGGCCTCTGGCATCAAGGCAACGGGACAGAGCCAAAAGGGTCGCAGAGTGGGGGCACGTGCCCCGTGGCTGCTCCGCTGAGGGCCCCACAGCTGCTCCGCAGTGGGCCCCGCGGCTGCTCCGGTGTGGGCCCCATGGCTGCTCCGCTGCTGCTCCGCAGTGGGCCCTGTGGCTGCTCCGCTGAGGGCCCCGCTCAGGGCACCTCATGGACTGGACCCGCCTCCACCCATAGCACGACGACAGGGTGGAGCTGGGCGGTCCACTGTGAGCATAGGTGCTTTCCCACCTCCAACCATGGCAGTTTGTATACACCCATGTATGTTATAATATAGTCTGAGGCAGCTATATCTCTTCCCAAGGCGAGAGTCCAAGGATATAGATAAACCCAGGAGTACAGTTATTAACACAGGGAAGATGACTGATTGAGTGGTAGGGCAACGGAGATGAGGGAGGAAAAAAATTGAATGATCAAATGGGCCATCATCTGTGTAACCTGAGTAACAAAGGTGAAGGTAACATTATGTAGGACAACATCCAGAGCTAATTCCCTTCTATTTTCTCTATAATTCTGTATTTCCTCAATTGCTTTTGTATTAACAGAAGTGAAAATAACTTTATATTATACAGCATCCAGTGCAAATTCCCTACTATCTTCTCTATAATTTGGTATTTCCTTTAATGTTTTTGTGTTAACTAATGTGAAGATAACTATGTAATACAACATCCAGTGCTAATTGCCTACTATATTCTTTATAACTTTGTATTTTCTATATTGTGTACGGCTTTTCTGGTTCATATGTCTCCATTCTTTTGTCTTTAAAATAAAATTTTTAAAAAATTAAAAAAAATAAAGGCACCTTACATAGCGTCCGTAGGACTCTGGCCCCAACATCTGGCTCTGAAATTTTAGCTAACTCAGTGCCCACCCCTCTGCCACACACTTTTTGGCGGTACTGAGGCCTTCACATTGAACCATGTTCTCTTTTTGAGACGGTCTTTTTTTCTTTTTTTTTTGAGACAGGATCTCGCTATGCAATTCTGGCTGGCCTTGAGCTCACTTTGTAGCCCAGGCTGGCCTGGAACTCCCAGTGATCCTCCTACCTCAGTCTCCCCACTGCTGCGATGACAGGCATATGCCACCACACCCGGCTTGAGACAGCATCTTGCTAAATTTCTAAATTGCCTAAACCTGGCTTGAACTTTCTGCCCTCCTGCCTCAGCCTCCCAAAGGGCTAGAATTACAAGCGTATGCCAGCATATCAGGGTCCAATATAATTGCTATTTCTCATTTAGTTGTTTTATTCTCAGACACGTATTTGCTTATGTAGTCCAGGCTGGCCTTGAATACACAAGCAAGGCCCTGGGTTTGAGCCCCTGCACCAGAACAAGTAAAGAAAAATAGGACATTAAAACAATTTAGTCAGGTATGGTAGCATCCGCCTGTAATACCAGCACTCTGGAGGTCAAGGCCAGAGGATCATTACGAGTTTGAGACCAATGTAGGCTACAGAGTGAGCTCAAGGCCAGCCTGAACTGTATAGCAAGACCCTGTTTCAAAAAGAAAATAAAAACAACCTTGAATTTTATTTATTTATTGAGATAGTCTCCCTGTGTGACTCAGACTGACCCACTCCATAACCCAAGCTGGCCTTGAACTTTCAGCGATCCTCCTGCCTCAGCCACAGGAGTGCTAAAGTCACAGGGGTGCGCCATCACACCTAGCAGAGAGACATTTAAGGCTGGGTGGGCTCCTGTTTAATACAGCATTCTCTGCCTTGTCTTCCTGTGGCTGTCTGACCTTTGGGTCTGAGTTTTATCCACCACAAGGGCACTCCCAACATGCCGAGACAGCAGATCAGGGCCAGAGTGGGCCCCCAGCCACCTGCTTCCAGAGCCCAGGTCACGTTGGAGCGGCTCCCCTGTCCTCTTGCCTTTGGGCACACCGCCCTCCCGTGCGCTGCTTACTCTCAGACTACTGCCCCGCCCGCCTGGCCAGTACCCTGCTGTCCCTCTGCTCATTCTCTCACCTCCTTGATGTAAACACTGCCTTCACCATCCCAGTGGCATGCCCTTGTGATGGCGCATGCCTGTAAACCCACTGCTTGGGAGGCTGAGGCAGGAGTATCACCACAAGTTGGAGGCCACCCTAGACTACCTCACTCGTGAGTTCAAGGTCAACCTGGAATACATAGTGAGACCCTGCCTCAAAAAAATTACAACCACCTTGCTTCTTTGTGCAATCTAATTGTCTGCCCTGCCTTGCTGCTTTCTTTTTCTCTAGGGTTTATCTTGTGCTAGGTGTTGATTATTTTGCAGGGTAGGACCGAGCAGTCGCCCGCCTGCCCCCAGCTGCAGCCCAAGCCCTGGTATCTCCCTTATTGCCCACATGTGTCACCTGGCTTTGCTCAACGCAGTGAGAGCCCAGGAAGGCAGGCAAATCTGTCTCCACCGCCAGTGCCCAGAACCTGGTATTTGGTCAGTGAGTACTTGGGAAGCAAGTGACCCCTGCCTCCCAGCTGGGTATGGCTGGGCCTCAAGCTGGACCCTCATGCGTATTGCTGCCCTCAGCCCAGCGCCCAGCATAGTCCTGGGGCTGCTGCGGAGACAGTCACACCCCCAAACCTCTCCATTTTTTTCTGGCAACACTGGGGATTGAACTCAAAGCCTTGACACTGAGCTACATCCCAGACTTTTTATTTTTGTATTTTGAGACACGTTCTCCCTAAATCGCTAAAATGCCCAGGCTGGGCTTCAACTTGCAGTCCTCCTGCCTCAGCCTCTCAGAGTGCTTGGATTATAGGTGTGCACCACCACACCCAGTTTAAATGATTGTTTAAAAAGAAAGATAAAGAGGCCCTTTGGAGGAGAGATGGGAGATATGAGACATTCTTCTGTGGTGATGTGTGCTAGGTGTGGGAACTCTTATCTGTTGATGAGAGAGGTCTTCCCTGGTTACTGCGGGTGAGGACTCAGGACAGTTGAATTATTTCTGCCTTTAGCTATAGGTGAGATTTCAAGAACTCAAATGCTCAAAATTAAAAAAAAGAGAGCTGGTATGTATCTTAACATGAAGCCCCAGGATTTAATACCCAGTAACACAAAACAAAAAAGAAAAAACATGACCACCAACAAGAAAATACGCCTTCTTCTCTAACTAACTGAACTCACTACATAGGTCAAGCTGGCCTCAAACTCAAGGCAATCCTGCTGCCTCAGCCACGTAAGTACTGAGACTACAGGCATGTGCCACCATGTCAGGCACAAAATAATTTTTTTGGCTGGGCATGGTTTCACATGCCTCTAGCACTGGGAAAGCTGAGCCAGGAGGATTACTGCGAGTTTGAGCTTAGCATGGACTGCATAGTTAGCTCAAGGCCAGCCTGGACTATATAGTGAAACACTGTCTCCTAAAAACAAAAAGTTGGGCATGGTGACACGTGCCTGTAATCCCAACATTCAGGAGGCTGAGGCAGGAGGATCATTGCAAGTTGGAGGCCAGCCTGGGCTACAAAGTGAGCTCAAGTCCAGCCTGAACTGCAAAGCAAGATCCTGTCTCAAAAAGACAAAAAAAAAAAAAAAGTCTAACATGGCAGCTATTCTGTACTCCTTAATAGCACTAAGAAAAGTAGCTATAACTACATGCAGCTATGGAGATGAATCGCAAAACACACTAAGTAAAAGAAGACAGGTCGGCAAGCCCACTACCCTTTGCTTTCATTGCCATCACACCTGGAGAAAGTGACACAGTAGATACCAGGGTGCAATGCAGTCGGTGTGCCCTGGCTGGGACTGCAAGGAGACTTACCAAGGACATGACCAGTGCACAAGGGAATTTTTTACTTTACATGAACAAGGGAATTTTTTGGATAGTGAGAATGGTCCAAATCTCAACTTGGGATGGCTACACAACTGCATACATTTTTAAAATTCTTTTGTGTACATGTGAGTGTGTGTTGTGTGTGTGTGTCAGAGGTGTCTAGTTAGTGTTCACTAAGTCAAAGCATGAATTCCAAGGAACAGTGGAGGTTAAGGGTGGGAAAGATTTCTTTTTTTCTTTTTTTTGAGACAGGATTTCACTATGCAGTTCAGGCTGGTCTTGAGCTTACTTTGGAGCCCAGGCTGGTCTTGAACTTGCAATGATCCTCCTGACTCAGCCTTCCGAGTACTGGGATTACAGGCACATGCCACCATGCCTATGTTTTGTTTTTGAAACATGGTCTTCCTGTGTACTTCAGGCTGGCCTAGAACTCCTTCTGTAGCCCAGGCTGGCCTTAAACTCCCGATGATCCTCCTGCCTCAGCCTCTCAAGTGCTGAGATTACAGACGTGCACCACCATGCCCAGTCAGCCTCAATTCTGATATGTTCTCATTTTATGCACTGACGCCCTCCAGAGCATTGCCCTGTCTTGCTGCCTGTTAATTTCTAACTCAGCTGCCTGTAATATTCTGACTGAGCTACATCACCAACTCCTTGCAAGTTCAAGCTCAGCCTTTGCAACTTCAAAAGACCCTATTTCAAAATAAAAAATAAAAAGGAGTTGGAGGATCATTTAGGCCAACCTCACCTGCAAAGTGAGCTCAAGGCCAGCTTGAACTGCATAGCGAGACCCTGTCTCAAAAAGCCAAATAAATAAACAAACAAATAAATCAGTCCATAAAATAAACCTGAATTGTATGCAGGCATCACGGCACACCTCTGAAATTCCAGCTGTTGTGGAGTTTGAGGTAGGATGATCACAAATTCAGGATCACTCTAGGCAACATAGCAAGATTCTTTCAAAAAATACAAAAACTTGACTTTTTTTTTTGCTAATTTTTTTATTCATGTCTGCAGTGCACAGTGATTACACTCACTGTAGGGAATTGGTACATGTACCAATACATCTGTAAAACTTGACTTTTTTTTCTTTGTCTTTTTGAGACAGGGTGCTTTGAGCTCACTTTGTAGCCCAGGCTGGTCTCAAACCTGCAAGTCCCTCCAGCCTCAGTTTCCCAAGTGCTGTGATTACAGGCACATGCCACCACACCCAGCTGAAACCTGACTTTTAAAAAATGTAACTGTTGAGGCTGAGCTTAGTGGCACACGAGTGCCAATGTAGTACTGGCCCTTGGGAGGCTGAAGCAGGAGAATCACTGCAAGGGCTACATAAAGACTTCAAGGCTGGCGTGAACTATGTACTGAGTCCCTGTTTTTAAAAATTAATTAATTAAAAGGAATAAAAATATAATTGTTGCCAACCATGTGCAAAGATCAGCAATCCCAGCTACATAGGAAGTTGAAATTGGAGGACTGCTAGGCAATTCAGTAATTAGAGAAACCTTGTCTCAAAATTTAAAAAGGGGTGGAGGAGACAGCGGTCAGTACAAAGGCCCTGGGTTTAGTCCCCAGTACCACACGGTAAATTAATTAATTAATTAACATAAACAGAAAGTGAATAATTGAAATGACTCAATAGCCAGGCGTGGTGGCTCACACATGCAAGCCCAGCACTCAGGAGGCTGAAACAGGAGGATTGCCTGGAGTTCAAGGCCAGCCTGGGCTACAAAGTGAGTTCAAGATCAGTGTGAACTGCAGAGCAAGACCTTGTTTCAAAAAAAAGAAGAAAACAATAAAAGTAAAAATGATGCAACAGTAAAGCTCAGTGGTAAAACAGTTCACATTCCTGAGGCTCTGGGTTCGGTCTTTAGTACTGGAAAAAAATCCTTCATGGGAGGCTGAGATTTGTGGGTCCTTTGCGCTCAGTAATCCAAGACCAGCCTGTGCAGTGTAGTTGGACTGACACCTACACACCACACACACACACACACACAGAGGCATGGGTTGTCCCTGCACCTCAGTAATAGAGTGAGTGTGTGCTTATCATGGGCAGGGCCCTGGGTTCCATCTCCATCACAAAAACAAAAAGAAAGAAAAGAGAGAGAGAGAAAGGAAAGAAAGAAAAAAGAGAAAGAACAGACAAAGAAAGAAGGAAGGAAGGCATGGTGGCTCACACCTGTAATCCCAGCACTCAGGAGGCTGAGGCAGAAGGATCATTGCGAGTTCAAGATCAGCCTGGGCTATAAAGTGAGCTCAAGGCCAGCCTGAACTGCATAGTGAGACCCTGACTCAGAAAGACACCAAAAAAAAAAAAAAAAAAAAAAAAAAAAAAAAAAAAAAAAAAAAAAAAAAAAAAAAAAAAAGGAAGGAACGAAGGAAGAAAGAAAAAGAAAAAGGAAGAAAAGAGATAAACCATTTTAAGCAATAGACACCAGTTTTTCCTTTTGAGGGTGTTTAGTTACTTCCATGATTTTAATAAAATGTTCAAATTTGTTCACAATGTCATATTTGAGAATGATGCCTTTTCTCCTCATAAACAGTCTACTGGTATACTAAAAACTCACTTCCTATCCATAGCCCTTGGAGCAGAAAACCAATTTTGTCATAAACAAAGGCGCATAAATGTGGGTGGGTCTGTCACACCCATATTATTTTTTTTGGTACTAGGAATCATTGAACTCAGGACCTTGTACTTGCCAGGCACGTGCTTGTGCTGCTGAGCTATATCCCCAGCCCTTTAGGTAGCACATGCTTATAATCCCAGCACTTGGGAGGCTGAGGTAGGAGGATTGTTGGGAGTTCAAGCCCCACCTAGGCTACAAAGTGAGCTTAAGGACAGCCTGAACTGCATACTATGACCCCATTTCAAAAAAACTAAAAAAAAATTTTTTTTTCTATTGATGAGTTATTTTATGGGTTTTATTATATTAAACAATGGGTGTCTAACAGGAAAAAATCACAAAAATAAAGTGTTGGGTTGTAATATTTATTGTTTATTAAGAAATATCAAAATTTTCAACATCAACTTGTTTTGGTGTATAAAGTCTAAAAAGGAACTTCAGAAATAAATTCCCATATAACAGATAAAGGAAATTCCAATATTAAACTCTATTAAAAAGTCTTTACTTAAATTATCTCACCTACCCAGGCATTGTGGTGCACACCTGTAATCCCAGCACTCAGGAGGACTGGTGCAAGTTCGAGACCAGCCTGGGCTACAAAGTGTAGGGCAGCCTGAACTCATAGACAAGACAAAAAAAAAAAAAAAAACACCTCACCTCAGGCAGGCAGTACGCACACACAGCAGCAGGATGTTCCACACACACGCACCGCTCACATATACAGCTTGTCTTTTGCTTCCCTTCCCTGATCTTTTTGTAGGACTTGACATCTCAGTGGTCTTGCTATTTTGTCAGGAGGTTATTATATTATATAGTGTGTAGTCAGCAGACCATAAAATGCAAATAAAATTATTAAATTTGTAATGTGTAGTATGTGTTTAGAATAGACATCATGGCGGCACATACCTGTAATGCCAGCACTTGGCAGGCTGATGCAGGAGGATCGTTGCCAGTTTAAGACCAGCCTGGAGAAAAACAGAAAAGACCAAGCTGGGCTACAAAGTGAGCTAAAGGACAGCCTGAACTGCATAGCGAGACCCTGTCTCAAAAAAGACAAAATAAAATAGAATAGACATCAAGCCAGGCATGGTGGTGCACGCCTGTAATCCCGCCTGTAATCCCACCACTCGGGAGGCTGAGGCAGGAGGATCCTTGTGAGTTCGAGACCAGCCTGGGATATAAAGTGAGCTCAAAGTCAGCCTGAAGTGCATAGCAAGACCCTGTCTCAAAAAGACAAAAAAAAGGGCTGGGGATATAGCTCAGTGGAATAAGCACCTGCCTAGCAAGCGCAGGGTCCTGAGTTTGATCCCCAGTACCGCCAAAAAAAAAAAAAAAAAAAAGGAATAGACATCAATATTTTCACACCAGCTGTGTACTTCTGTTATGGTTGATACATAGTGTATCAACCAACCATATAAGCAGATACACAGCATATCAACTTGAGTCTAGAGGCCATTTATGAGGCCAATGTTGTATCTTCTTGAAATCCAAAGGTTGTACTATACAATTCTGTCTTGTAATTGCAACATTTCATTTGGAATTTCTGCTGTACAATTCCTGTGCTGGTCAACTTGTGCTCTGTTGGCACATGTAACATCAACTGGGAGCAACAAGTCTGTTCACAACATCATTGGGTTTATTACTATGAATAAGGACCTGACAGCTGAGTTCCGGGATCAACTTCTAAATTCAAAGCCTAACAACTCTGCATCTACAAGGGCGTACATTTTTATGCCATATTTTGACCCATCATTTTTCCATGTGTTTTACATTCCTGCAATCATGAGAAATTCATGGTAAGTACAGCAGACTTACGAATGCTTTCAGTTCGGCTGGGGGTGTGTGTGTCATAATAAAAATATGGCCATTGGTGCATACAGAACATTTATTGGTATGTTTCGTAGCATCTGGTAGCATCTTGTCTGTTGCAATTTCCAATGCTGAATGGCAGTGCTGGCATTCTGTCCAAAATGCTTCAGCCCTGCGAACACCTTCACTGTGTTTTCAGACCTGGTTCTATCATTGGATCATTCTGGGGCTGGGGGTATAGCTCAGTGGCATAAGCGCTTGCCTGGCAAGCGCAAGGTCCTGAGTTCGATCCCTGGTACCGGAAAAAAAAAAAAAAAAAAAAAGGATCATTCCTTCTGGGTGAGTGGCCATTTCTCATCTTTTTTTTTTTTTTTATTTCCCATCATTTTGACTACTTAAATATGTCCTCACATTGCTGTTTCCTTCACCATCTGAATCAGGCAGGTCTGTGTTCCTTGTGTCTGTATCAGTTGATTCTTGCTTGTTTTCACTGTCACGGGAACTTTGGCTCACATGGCCAACATCACAGTCTTCATCGTCATTGTCATCAAAACCCTGTACCCACACTGCTCTTCTGTTAGGAAAGCACACCTTTTACCATCATGGGTCATCTTCATGCAGGCATGAGCAATCTGATGATTCAGTTTTGACCTCCAAAACTTGTAAATCCGGTTTTTCATGTGCCATTTTGCTACGTTGGGCTACTTCTAACAGAAAAAGCAATAGAAAACTTTTTTGAAAAACACATCCTGGAGTGGTGTGGGTCTACTGGACCCTCTATGATGCTCTGGTAAACACATGCAAAATCAGTTAGATGGAACATACATGTGGGTCCAGATCCCATTTGGATACCTTTGCCCTCTCCTTGTCATTTGTCATACCACGTGGGTGAACACACAGATCACTTCCTGTATCTCTCAGGGAAGGGTACAGAGATGCACAGCCAGCTACTATAACTCTAAAGCACAAACTAACAGTGGGAAAGTAGGGGGTAGGTCCCCTGAACCCAGGTGTATGTCTCAAGGTAAGGCTGTTGTATCTAACAGAGTTTTTTTAAATTTTGTTTTTTGAGGTACGGAGGACTGAACTAGGGTATTTATACTAAACTACATCAGTGGTTCCTTTTTCTTTTTTTTTTCAACAAAGATTGTCAACTTATGTACCTTTCAATAAATGAATTTATTTTATCATTACATTATTATTATTTTCCTTTTTGAGACAAGGTCTCACTATGCACTTCAAATTGGCCTTAAACTCTCTATGTAGCCCAGGCTGGCTTTGAACTTGCAGCAATCATCCTCCTGCCTCAACCTCTCAAGTGCTGGGATCATAGGCATATACAACTGTGTCCAGAGAAACTAACATTTTATACAACAAGCTAAATTCCTCTTTTTTTTTGAGACAAAATCTCGCTGTGCAGTTCAGGCTGGCCTTGAGCTCACTTTGTAGCCCAGGCTGGTCTCAAACTCTCAAGGATCCTCCTTGCTCAGCCTCCCAAATGCTGGGATTACAGGCGTGTACCACCGAACCTGGTTTAATCTCTTTTAAAAGTTAATATTGGGATTCAAAAAATATGAACTTTCCAAGTTACTGTGGTTTCAACCATAAACTCATTCCTTAGGACCCAGGATGGCCCATTAGTCTCCCTTGTCTGACAGCGGTTAATCTCTTGAACTTCAGATTTTCCAATTGTTATGGCTGTGTCTAGATGTCCCAAACAAAGCCTCTTGCTGTCATGGGTGGGGCTTTTCCAGAGGTGTGTGGAGCTCCAGTGCGTGATGCTGGGATTCACTCATGGTGCAGTGCTAGGCTCAAGGGCACCAGGATTACAGGTGAGTGCCACAGCCCTGAGGGGCCTGGGTCAGATGTAAGGCGCAGGTAGGGCTGTGGTCATCCATTGTTGCTCTGCTACCTTTTGCTCGCCACTAACTGGTTCTCCTTTGCCACACCACCCTGCCATGGAGCCAACTGACTATGATCTGAAACCTCTACAAACTGCGAGCTAAATAACCCTTCTCTCTCTCTCTCTCTCTCTCTCTTTCTTTGTACCAGGAATCGAACTCATGATCTGGTACTTGCCAGGCAGGGGCTCGTGCCGCTGAGCTATATCCCCAGCAAACCTTTTCTCCTTTAACTTCGTGAGTTGGGTATTTTGTCTCAGCAGTAAGAGGAAAGTAACTAAGGCACCAATCAACACATTTGGGTGGGCCCGAGAATTGTCTTCCAGGCACTGGGGAGCCGAGGGTGCTGCAAGGTTTCCTTTTCTGCACTGGTGGAGCTGTGGCTGCTGGTGCTAAGGGTGAAGGCGAGTGTTCACTTTCCAGGGTCCGGCCGCCTTCCTGACTCCCACACTTGACCTGATTACTACTGAACAAAAGAGTTTCTTTGATGGTGGCCAGTCCTCAGTCCTCAGTACTCAACCTGAACTGCATAGCGAGACCCTTTCTCAAAAAGACAAAAATACAAAGTGGCTACTATTGATTCTGGCAGGGGAAGACAGACAATAATGTCACCTTTCCTGATAACCTACGTCCTCCAGGCACTTTTGCCAGGACTGATAGGAAAGCACCTTTGTGCTCCTAAACCTGAAACCCCAGCCTGCTGGTCTGGAAAAGCTCAAAAGCTGGAAGCCCTTGCACTCTGCGACAGCTCTCTGGAACCAGGGCCATCCGTGTCTCAGATTTCCTCTGGAAATGATGGCAGCTCTGACTTCACATCTGATGCTGGAGAACATTTCCCACCAGCATTAGCGTTACTGTGGCCTACTCCGGCCACAACTCTGCACCATCTCAGCATCTTCCTGAACTCCTTTGTCCCCTTTATTAACAGTGCTTCCTAACTTCCTTGTGCCCTAAGAGTTGGTCAAAATGCAGTTTCTTCCCTGCGCAGTGGCACATACTTGTAATCCCAGCTACCCAGGAGACTGAGGCAGGAGATCAAAACTTCAAGTCCAGCCTGGGCAATTTAGCAAGATCCTGTCTCAAAAAAAAGAGTTGAGGATGAAGCTCGGTGGCAGAGTGTCCCTAAGTCCCCTCCCCAGTGTTCAGTGTTAAAAAAAGAAACGAACAATTTCTCATTCATTGGTTCTGATTTGGAGCATAGACCATATTTTTTGTTCTTTTCTTTGTACTGTTGATCATGTTTTTGGTTTTTGACACAGGGTCTCCCTGTGTAGCTCAGACTGCTTTTGAACTATGTTGGCCAGGTTGCCCTGGAACTTGCAGTGACACTTGCAGTGCCTCAGCCTCAAGTGGCCACCACCACACCCAGCAGACTGCCTTGTGTGTGTGTGTGTATGTGTGTGTTTGTGCGCACGCACATTGTGTATTATTGGAACCCAAGACCTTCACACTGAGCTACATTCCCAGCTCTTTTTTCATTTTTTGTTTTGAGACAAGAGTCTTGCTAAGTCTCCCTACTGGGCTTCAACTTTTGGTTTTCCTGCCTCAGCCTCCCAGAATGCTACCACACCCAAGTTTATTTTTTTATTTTTTGTCTCTTTCAGACAGGGTCTCGCTATACACTTCAAGCTGGCCTTGAATATGCAAGGATCCTCCTGCCTCAGCTTCTCAAGTGCTGGGATTATATGGTGGCATGGGTCACCATGCCTAGCTTACATCCAAGTTTTTTTTTTCATTTTAAAGAAAAAGAACAAAAACAAATTTACATAAACAAAACAGCACAAAAACAATAAAAACGATACAGCATTTCAAGCAAGTCACACCCAAGGTTAGACTCTGCCTTCTTAACCAGCCCTCAGAAGAGGACCATGTTGCTGGTCCCCGGATTAAGCCACATAGGTAGACTTTGGTTAGGTGTTGTCCCAGTTATTCAGGAGGCTGAATCAGGGTTGCTTGAGTCTAAAAGTCTGAGACCTGCTAGTGCTGGAAAAATTTTTTAGATTACAAATTTGGCCATATCAGTCTACTGTCTCTACATTTTCCTAAACTCAGCCTCAGAGTCTTGATGTCTTAGTTACTTTTCTCTCCGTGCTGAGATAACACGCTGTCTTAGTTACTTTTTTTCAGTTGCTCAGACAAAGTACCCAATGCCTAAAATTAAGGAAAGAAAGTTTGTGGAGATTTCAGTCCATACTTGGCTGGCTCACAGGCAAAGAGGCACATGGCAGAGGGCAAACGTTCATGGAAGCAGAACACAGCAAAAACAACCAGCAAAAGGGAGCAATGGCGGGCCAGCAGCCTCTGTCTACCTCCCCTATATTGTACACAGACTACCCCCACCCAGGGGACGTGTAGCTCTCACAGCCTCCATGCCCTCTTCTTTCACAGGCTCAGGATGTGTACAAAGTAAGCACCCTGGTTTCCTGCTGAGTTACTCAGCCAAACCTCTAGACTCCCCAAGTTGACACAATGTATCAACCATAACACATGCCTAACAGCCAAAGTTAAAGGAGGAAAGGTTTACTTAGTTCACAGTTTGTAGAGGTTTCAGTCCACAGTTAGCCAGCTCCAAGGCACGGCAGAGGGGCACTGGAGAGGCAAAGCTGCTCAAGGCAGGCAGAAGACTGCGAAAGCAAGCAAGGGAGAAAGCCCCTTTCTGTCCCTTCTGTTGTACCCAGGCTACTGCGACCAGGGTGGTGCCAAACCCATCAGTGGACTGAACCAGCAGTCACCCACCCTCCACCCCAGTACCTTCATCTCAGCATGGTCCTAGGAATCAACCACACATTCTAGATTCAGCCACTTCGAAAAAACCCATGACCACAGGAGGCTTCCGGATGACTGGACGGAAGCTGTCAGACTGGCTTCGCAGGCAAGGTGCTGGTGGCTGTAGCAGCAGCCAGAGGGCAGCAGAAGCCAGGCACTCTGGCCGCCTCCCTCCCGGGTCGGGCAGGGAGCCCACACTGGCGGACAGCACAGGACAGGACAGGACACACAGTCTATGCTGAATGTCATCACAGGTTTGCGAAATACGGGAAAATACAGAAGGTCCTGGACTCCTCGAGAAACTTGCAACATTCTGATTCTAAGCTCCAGAATCTTTGTGAAAGCAGCATCTCTCACAAAGTCACCGAGGGGAAAAACCAGATTAGGATCTAGCCCGGGCTCTGCAGAGGCTCAACTCCTGCAATTCAGCAAGCCCAGTGCGGTGCGGTTCGTGCGTGGTGCCATCACAGCCGCAGCACTGTTACCTGCTCTAGAAGCCACTTAAGCTACTTCTTACTCTAAAGCCTGGGGAACTACTGGAAGTAAACTTTATCAAGCAGCTACTATGTGCCCAGGACAGTCTAAACCGTGTGTTTTCCTGGTACCGGGCCGGGCACTTCACACTGAGCCACAGCCCCACTCACCCTACCCTGCCTTTTTTTGAGGCAGGGTCTTGCTAAATTGCTAAACTAGACTCAAAGGTGTGATCCTGCCACAGCCTCCCAGAATGCTGCGACAACAGGCGGGCGTCCCCACAACCGGTCCCGAAGACTTCGTATTTTCACTCCCGCCGAGGGTTCTGCCACCTGCCCCATTTTACAGAAGCAGAGACCAAGGCTCCGACGGGTAGTAATGATTATTCAAAGCTGCAGAGCTAATTAGCAAAAGGCTGGCTTGGGGCCTGCCCAGCCTGGCCCTGGGAAGCAGCCCCAGCCCCGGGAGGGGTCCCGAGGCGGCTCTCAGTACCCCCGCCCCCAGGCACAGGCATCTGTCCGGAGGAGGGCTGAGCTTGCCACGAGCGAGCGCAGTGACGGGGAGGGGCCTGGGGCAGGGCCGCGGAAGCGTGCAGCTGCGCGTCAGTCCGCACCGCTCCGCTTCCCCCGCTGCGGGTCCACACTCTCCGTGGGTCAGGGCAGTGCCAGCTCCAGGCAGCGTTTTGCCCCGCAGCCATCTGCCTCCTCACGCCTCGTCCTGGGTTCTCCAGCTTCTCTCCACTCCTCCATCTGCCTCCTACACTGTGGCCTCCTCACCGTCCACCCATCTCAAAATATTGCAGTTCTTGCCGAGCACTGTGGCGCACGCCTGTAATCCCAGCACTCAGGAGGCTGAGGTGCGAGCACTGCCGCGAGTTCAAGCCCAGCCTGAACCACACACTGAGCCCCTGTCTCAAAAAAAAAAAAAAAAAAAAGCATTTGGAAAGCAGACTACATTTATCAGAAAAAATAGGCTAAGCCAGGAGCAGTGCACACCTGTAAACTCAGAGCTCCAGAGGCCGCAGCAGGAGTCAGATGCCAGTTTGGGCAACATATTGAGGACCCACTTCAAAAAGCCAAAGGAGACTGGGCGTGGTGGCACACGTCTGTAATCCCAGCACTCAGGAGGCTGAGGCAGGAGGATCGTTGCGAGTTCGAGACCAGCCTGGGCTACAAAGTGAGCTCAAGGCCAGTCTGAACTGCATAACAAGACCCTGCCTCAAAAAGACCAAAAAATAAATAAAAATAACAAAGCAATATTGGATCGGGGTATCGGTCAGTGGTGCAGTGCTTGCCTGGCAAATGCAAGGTCCTGAGTTCGATTCCCAGCACACAAAAAAGATAAAAAGCAGCGTTGGCTGGGCTTGCTTATAATCCCTTCACTTGCGAGGCTGCAGCAGGAGGATTGCCACAAGTTTTAGGGCAGCGTGGGCTACACAGAGAGTTCATGGCCAGCCTGAACTACATAGACACTGTCTCAAAATAAATAAATAGAAATAAATTAAAAAGCAGCGTTTTACTAAGCAACGGATACATGGACTTCATTACATATCCTTTCTACTGTGATGTTTGGATATGCTGAGAGTAATTTTTAACAGGAGCAATGCTTTAAAACTTTTGTAAAAAAAAAAAATAACACACACAAACGAGAGCACACACATAAACCCGAACAAACAAAGCCTGCTGTAGCGCAGACTCAGATTCAAGGCCTTTGAGGTGGGTACAGGCTTCCCAGGCTTACTTTCCTATCTGGCATGCTTTCTTCCTACCCTGCCAGGCTCCACCTGCTGGGAATGGGAGAGTGGCGGCCATCGTGCACGTTGTCGCGCTGCTGGCGGCTGTGGTGCCGGCCCAAAGCAGGTCACAGGATGTCTGCAACTGCTTTATCCGTGGGAGGCCATACCTGTCACACGGGGAGCATGGGAGCCCCGAGAGAGAGTGGAGAGAGAGTGATGAGCTCCCCCCGGCCCCCCGCTGCCCGATTGATGACTGATATGTGTTTGATTGTTTTCATCACCTCTTTTCGTGAAACTGAGTGATCAGTGTCACCTGGCTCTCTGCATAAGCCACTGGGAGTGACCAGTGGTCGTCTCATCACGACTTACACTACCTGTCAAGTTTAAAAGGGTAGGAGATTTAATTTTTTTTTTTTTTTTTTGGTTTGTGTCTTGTCACTCACCACAGCTTCACAATACAGAAATCAAAGATAACCATGATATAAGAAGAAGAATGTAACTCAAAGAATGATCTTTTTTTTTTGTCTTTTTGAGACAGGGTCTCCCTGTGTAGTCCAGGCTAGTCTGAGCTCACTTTGTAGCCCAGGCTGGTCTCAAACTTGCTGTGATCCTCCTGCCTCAACCTCTTGGGGGCTGGGATTACAGGTGTGCACTGCCATGCCTAGCCGGAGAATGATTTCTAAGGAGATTAAGAGTAGAAAAATTTGCTGAGGACTAGGAATGGGGATAAGCAATAGCTCCTGAGAGACAGATTTCCCAAGTGCGTTGCCAGTGAGCCTGCTTCTCTGAGGCAGTTCCATAGAGCAAATCACGAGGGGTACAACATGGGGCAAAACTATAACCCACCAGGAAGATCACAAGCATAGCTACTGGGCTGGTGTCGGTCCACTAGTACTAAGGGCGAATGGAAGACATCATCAACCTTGCCTGGTAATCTCCAGTTTTAGTCTGACTTTCAGCCTTAGTGTTTAAACCTATTTAGTTATCAGACAGGCTTCATCCCAGCATCACACACCCTAGGCCAAGCCATCTCTGAAAAGCCCCACCTATGAGTGCCTGAGGCTTTGGGGAATGTCTAGACACAAGCCATACATCCTGTCTCAAAAAATAAATAAGTAAACCATAGCTGTATATGGCTTCATAAGACACATGCCTAGAATACCAGCAGGAGGATTACAAATTTGAGCCCAGCCTGGGCAATTTAGTGACTTGGTGATCCTCTGTCTGAACTATAAAATAATAAAATAAAATAAAATGCTAAGTGCAAAGGCCCAGAGTTCAATCCTCAGTACTGATAGAACCGAGAGCCACCCGGAACCAGACCAAACCATCTGACATGAGAGAAGTCTCTATTGGGCGGGGAGTAGCAGGCTGCCTATCGGACCAAGGCAGCCCTGAGCTGAGCAAAGTGTGGGCTTTTAAACTCTTTTACAGGGTGGATGTCAGCTGGGGATATAGCTCAGTGGAATAAGCGCTTGCCTAGCAAGCGCAGGGTCCTGAGTTCAATCCCCAGTACCGCAAAAAAAAAAAAAAAACACTTGGTAGGGAGGATGTCAGCAGGCCTGCAGCCCGGGTGGGGGTGGTGGGGGTGTCTGAACAGGGTGGGTTTTTCCGCAGGCTAGAATAACTCGAGCAAGGTGAACTGTTTGTCAGTTCTGCCAAAGCAGATGAGGACAGGGTTAGCTTTTGTGGCAGAGGGGAACTGAAGTGGAACAGGTAAAGAAATATTGAGAGTTAAAGGTTTCCCATGAGGGGGCTGGCTGCCTTGTGACTTATCAAGTACCATAAGGAAAATAAAACAGACTACTCTATTAAAATAAAATGGCCCAGCTGGACATGGTGGCACACGCCTGTAATCCCAGCACTCAGGAGGCTGAGGCAGGAGGATGATTGTGAGTTCAAGGCCAGCCTGGGCTACAAAGTGAGCTCAAGGCCAGCCTGACCTGCTTCCCAGGATTAATCTGATTAATTTGAGTGAACACCTCACTGTTGAAGATGCCCTGATGTAGAGAAGGAATTGGATGCTTAATGCAATGCGCCGGGAGGAATCCGTGGGCTCTGACCATCTGACTGCATCCTGATTTCTCAGATATTTCCTCTGTAATTGGGGTTTTGTTCATGAAGTCTTTGCCTACACCTACGAAGACCTATGTCTTGAAGAGTTCTTCTGCTTCTCAGTCTATTAAGTTGTCTCTGGGAGTGATGGCGCACGCCTGTAATCCCAGCACTCGAGAGGCTGAGGCAGGAGGACCCTTGCAAATTGGAGACTAGCCTGGGCTACAAAGTGAGCTCAAGACCAGCCTGAACTGCATCGAGAAACCCTGTCTCTAAAAGACCAAAAAAAAAAAAAAATAAAAAAAGAACTTGTATTCTAATAAGATGGAAAATGCAGACAAAATGGACAGATTCCTGGATATGTATGAATTACCAAAGCTGAATCAAGAACATATCAAATCCTAAATGAATCAATATCAATCAATGAAATTAAAGATGTAATTAAAAACGTGCCAACAAAGCCCAGGCCCTGCTGAATTCTGTAAGAAACTCAGAGAAGACCTAATGCTGCTATCTGTCAAACTCTTTAATGAAACTGAAAGGAGGGCAATACTCCCAAATGCATTCCTATAAGCAAACATTACCCTGATGCCAAAACCAGACAAGGATTCCATCAAAAATTGAAACAAAAATCAAAACTGCTACAGGGAAATCTCCCTAATGAACATAGAGGCAAAAGTCCTCAGTAAAATACTGGCAGAGAGAGTGTAGCAAATCATCAAGAAGATGACACACCATGACCAAGTAGGGTTCACCCGAGGGGTGCAGGCATGGTTCAAAACACATAAATCAATAAATGTGATGCACATCAACAGAGCCAAGGACAAAAGCCCTATGATCTTCTCAATGGATGCAGAAAAAGACCAAAACAAGGAGGCTGAGGCAGGAGGATCATTGCAAATTTGAGACCAGCCTGGACTACAGAGTGAGTTCAAGGCCAGCCTGAACCTCACAGTGAGACCCTGTCTCAAAAAGACAAAAAAAAAAAAAAAGACAAACTAAAAAAGAAAGAGAACTGTACATATAATAACCAAATTCAGTCATATAGCTGGATACAAAATCAACACTCGAAAATCAATAGCAGCTGGGTGTGTTGATGCTTGCCTAAAATTCCAGCACACAGGAGGCTGAAGCAGGAGTATAATCATGAGTTCAAGGCTAGCCTGGGCTACATAAGTGAGTAGAAGTTCAGCCCACACTACAGTGAGACCCTATCTCAAAATAATGAAGAAGAAAATCAGAACCATTTCTGTACACAAGTAACAAACTCACTGGGAGAAAAATTAGAGAAACGTCTTTCACAATAGCAATCAGACTGGGTGTGGTGGTGCACACCTGTAATCCCAGCACTCAGGAGGCTGAGGCAGGATGGATGATGGCTGCAAGTTCAAGGCCAGCCTGAACTACATAATTAGACTCTGTCTCAACAAAAAGGAAGGAAGGAAGGAAGGAAGGAAGGAAGGAAGGAAGGAGAGAGAGAGAGAGAGAGAGAGAGAGAGAGAAAGCAAGCTAGCTGCAGATCAGATTTGGGACACAATCCCTGTTTTTTATTTCATTTCTCTTATCCCAGAACCCAAGCCTGGGCAAGGCACTTTCACCTCAGAAAGGGCCGAGCTACATTCCCTTTTTTTACATGAAAATGGTCCTTTGCACCTGTTAATAGACCAGCTCTTTCACCTGCAAATTATGGTTTCGCATATCAGTGGATTGGTAAGTGGTATTTTCTCACTAGGGACGGGCCATCCTCTCCCACCCACTAGATAAAGCCCAGGCTCTGCTGGGACAAATCCCTGATTTCAGCCCGCAGAGCTTCTGAGTCCTTCTCCCAGCAGCAGTGTCTGCTTCCTCTAATCACCTGCCTCTTTCTCCTGGGCTCGGCCACATCTCCCTGGCAGACTCTCCCATAGAGCAGGTGAGACTCTTTTTCGTGTGTGTTTTTAAAAATTTATTGGTATATTTTAGGTATCCTTAATGATCACGTTCAAAATAGGGAATTTGGAAAAAAATAGGGAATTTGTACCTGTAGGTGATTTGTTTGTTTCTTCTTTTCCCATTCCCGCCCCTCCCTTCAAGCTCTCTTCTCCTTATTTACAAAGCTTTGTTTCCATTTTTCCTTCTTTTCTCATTTTTTTTCTTTTCCCTTCCTTCTTTCCTCCCTTCTACCTTCTTAGTTCCCCTTCCCATTTGGACATTTTCTTCCTATTTCACAATATCTATTATATATTTTGGATTTTTAAAAAAATATTTTTCTTTGTTTGCTTATTTGTCTGAGAGTGGCTTTCACTATATACTGCAGGCTGGCCTTGAACTCACTATGTAGCCCAGGCTGACCTTGAACTCATGTTGATCCTCCTGCCTCAGCCTCCTGAGTGCTGGGATAACAGGGATGTGTTACCACATCCAGCTTACTATACATTTTGGTCTTTATTTACAGTTTCAGTTTCTCACACCAGAGAAACAATGCAATATTTACACATGTATGTCCAAATTATTTAACTTAGCTGGGCGTGGTGGCGTACTCCTATAATACCAGCCTTCGGGAGGCGGAGGCAAGAGGATCGCTGTGAGTTTGAAGCCAACCTGGGCTACAAAGTGAGCTCAAGTCCAGCCTGAATTGCATAGCGAGACCCTGGCTCAAAGACCAAAAAGTAAAAAATATAATAAATTATTTCACTTAAGAGTATGGTCTTGGCTGTGCCTGGTGCCACATGCCTATAATTCCAGCACTTGAGAGGCCAAGGCAGGCGGATTGCTGCAAATTTGTGGCCAACCTGGGCTATATAGTTAGTTCAGGGGCAGTCGGAACTGTACAGCAAGTCCCTGTCTCAAAAAAAAAAAAAAAGTATGGTCTCAAGTTACATTCATTTAGTTAGAAATGTCTCAAGTCTATCCTTTTTATGGCAGAGTATACTCCATTGTATTGAAAAACCACATCTTTTTTTTTTTTTACATCTTCTTTATCCATGGGCATTTGCACTATTTCCAAGATTTAGCTAATACAAACTGTGCCACTTTAAACATGGGTGTACATGTATCACTGTGATGTAATGCTCTTAATTCTTTTGGGAAGATACCAAGAAGAATAGCTCGGTCAAATGGAATCTCTAGTTTTAGTTTTTTGAAGAATCACATTGATTTCCACAGTGGTTGCAGCAGTCTATCCTCCCTCCAACAGTGGAGAAGGGTTCCTTTTCCCCACGACCTGCCAGCATTTGTTGTTTATTGATTTCTTTTTTGTTTGTTTGTTTGTTTTTTTGTTTATTGATTTCTTGCTAGTGACCATTTTTTCTGGAGTGAGATGAAATCTCGTTGTTTCAATTTGCATCTCTCAGAAAGACAGAGAGAGGGTCTTTCTCCTCTCTCTCTCTCTCTCTCTCTCTCTCTCTCTCTCTCTCTCTCTCTCTCTCTCTTTCCCTCTCTCTTTCTCTCTGTCTTTTTGTGACGGGGTCTCACTATGCAGTTCAGGCTGGCCTTGAGCTCACTTTGTAGCCCAGGCTGGTCTCAAACTCACAAGGATCCTGCCTCAACCTCCTGAGGGCTCGGATTACAGGTGTGCACCACCACACCCAGCTGCAGTTTTTATTTTTAAAAATATGGTCTGGTGTCTTTCTGCCTAGTTTTTATTTTTACCCTCTGACCTCATTGTGACCCAAATGGTGGTGCTGTTGGTTGGCGGCTGGGTTGGGGGGGATGTTGGCAGGGGAGTCTGACAGAACTTCTGGGACACTGAGCCGAGGCTGTGGAGGGAGCAGGGCAGAGGGTCCCCTGCCTCAGTGACGAGGCCCCAGCCTCCAGGAAGAGCCAGATCCCCCAGCTGCACTGCGGGGCCGGGCGTGACATCTGCAGACTCCCACTGTGACTATACTAAAGCGCAGGGTCCAAATTTGGAAGGGTCTGGAGCAACTTGAGTGTCAATTTGCACAGAACTCTGCACCTTGCGCTGAATCCACAACTGGAGTCTGTCTTTCTGCTTTTTTTTTTTTTTTTTTTTTTTCTTTCTGCTTTTTCCACTGTTTTTCTTTAACTTCCTCATTCTCCTCATCTTCACTGGTTGCTGGAAGTCCCACGTGGTCCACAGGGCTGAGAAAGTCCTGGTCCACTTACTGTCTTTGTCTTAGGTTGTATTGCTGCCACTTGGTGTTCTCTGCTCATCCTCAGCTATACTTTTGATGATCAGCTGTACTTTTGATGATCGTAGGCTTGTAATCGGAAATTAACATGTGCTTTAGTAGTCTGCTGTTTTTTCTTTTTCTTTTTTTAAATATTTCTTGAAAAGCAATTATACTTCCACTTCATGGTAATAAATAAAAACAAAACACATCAGGTACAAGAGTAGTGGCGTACACCTATAATCCCAGCACTCTGGGAGGCTGAGGCAGGAGGACTGTTGTGAGTTTGAGACCAGTCTAGGCAACAAAGTGAGCTCAAGACCAGCTTGCACTGCATAGCAAGACCCTGTCTCAAAAAAAGAAAAGAAACATTTTAAGGTGAAACACTTGAAGGTACCGATTTTCTATGAAAACCAAAAGACATGAAATCATTAAAACAATTTTGAAAAGAAAAAACTTTGGGAGATTAACATGACATTATTTATCTTATTTACTCCTTCAGCTTCTCACACTAGGGAGACAATACATACAGTGAGTGCACATATGAGTCTAACTTATTCATGTATATGTATGGATTCAAGTTGCATCCATTTACCTGCAAAAATCTCTAGTTTATCCTTTTTTATGGCTGAATGATACTCTATTTTATTTATTTATTTATGTCTTTTTGAGACAGGGTCTTGCTATGCAGTTCAGGCTGGTTTTGAGCTCATTTTGTAGCCCAGGATGGTCTTGAACTTGCAAGGATCTTCCTGGCTCAGCCTCCCATGTGTTGGGATTACAAGCCACCACGCCCAGCTTCTGTTGGTGGTTTTTCTTGCTGTGGAAAAATTGCTTAATAAGATGAGATCACAGTTGTGGATTCTTTGTGATAGTTGCTGTGCAGTTGGGGTTTTATTTATAAAGTCTTTGCCTACACCAATGTCAAGAGTTTTACCTGTTTTATCTTCCAGCAGATTTAATGTTTGTTTAATATGTAGATCTTTGATCCATTTTGGTTTTAGCTTAGTGAATGGTGATAGGCATGGATCTAGTTTTACTCTTCGGCATGTGCAAAGCCAGCTTGTCCAGCACCATTTATTAAAGAGGCTGTCTTTATCTCCATCAGTATGTTTCAGCCCTGAGTGGTGGCGCACGCCTGTAATCCTAGTACTTGGGAGGCTGATGCAGGAGAATTGGTGCAAGTTAGAGACCAGCCTGGGCTACAAAGTGAGCTCAAAGCCAGTCTGAACTGCATAGGGAGACCCTGTCTCAAAAAGACAA
>PVLD010016683.1:0-44168 GCA_004027595.1 Dinomys branickii | reverse complement strand
GCTGTGAGCATATGTGCTTTCCCACCTCCAACCATGGCAGTTTGTATACACCCCTGTATGTTATAGTATAGTCTGAGGCAGCTATATCTCTTCCCAAGGTGAGAGTCCAAGGATATAGATAAACCCAGGAGTACAGTTATTATCACAGGGAAGATAACTGATTGAGTGGTAGGGAAATGGAGATGAGGGAGGAGAAAAACTGAATGATCAAATGGGCCATTATCTGTGTAACTGAGTAACAAAGGTGAAGGTAACATTATGTAGGACAGCATCCAGAGCTAATTCCCTTCTATGTTCTCTATAATTCTGTATTTCCTCAATCGTTTTTGTATTAACATAAGTGAAGATAACTTTATATTATACAGCATCCAGTGCAAATTCCCTACTATCTTCTCTATAATTTGGTATTTCCTTTAATGTTTTTGTGTTAACTAATGTGAAGATAACTATGTAATACAACATCCAGTGGTAATTCCCTACTATATTCTGTATAACTTTGTGTTTTCTGTATTGTTTATGGCTTTTCTGGTTCATATGTCTCCATTCTTTTGTCTTTAAAATAAAATAAAAAAAAAAATTTGGACTGAGTAATAGTATATCTCACGGGTGTACTGTAGTTTATTTACACACTCCCCTACCGCAGGACATTTTGGTGGCTTCCAAGATTTGAATATTATACATAAAGCTGCTATAAACGTCCTCCTGAAAATGTTTGGGTGAAATCATTTCAAGCTCATTTAGGTAAATTCCAGGAGTGCAATTGCTAGATTTTACGGTATGAATATAGTATGTCTTGGGGCTGGGGGGATACCTCAGTGGAATAAGTGCTTGCCTGGCAAGTGAAAGGTCCTGAGTTCAATCCCCGGTACTGCCAAAAAAATAAGAAAGAATATGGTACGTCTTGGAAGCAGTGCCCAAAGTGCCAGCGGTCATGAATGAGCATTCCAGTTGCTTGATGCCTCATTAACATCTGGTGCTGTCAGAGCTCTGAGTCTTTACTGGTCAGCTAGGTGTGTGATGTTGTCTCATTATTCTTTTAATTTGTGATTCTCTGACAATCTATGTTATTCAGCATCTCTTCAGGTATTTGATTATCATGTTTGTCTTTTTTGGTAAGGTGTCTGTCTGTTTGGGTTTTTTGCCCATTTTTTATTTGGGTTTGGTTTTCTCTTCTTGTTATGTTGGAGCTTCTTTTTTAATATGTTAATAAATATCTATTGAAATAGATTATTATTTATTTCAACTTATTCATTTATCTATAATAATCTGACACAACAGTGTGAATGATAAACTGGAGGAAGTGACATAATAATGGAGATGAACTGAGAATTTCAACTTGTTCAGTTCTTCCTTTATTGGTTTTTACACATATTAGACATCCATTTGCAAAGCCAAAAGTAGAGATGGAGTCTGATGTCTATTATCAAAATTAAGAATCCACAGACTCAGCTTAAAGTAGGGCTCTGATGATTACAATAAACTCTTCCCAAAGGTGAGGCACCTTACACTCCCAGCTCCACACCACACTTCCTTACCTGCCTTACAGTGTGTGTGTGTGTGTGTGTGTGTGTGTGTGTGTGCGCGTGCACGTGCATGTGAGCATGTTTAACTCAGTAATACCAAGGTAAGCTTGTCAGGAAAAACAGATTGCAAAATGTCTAAATCTGTTGACTTACGGCTATTTATAAGACATGTGAGCCACTCATGTGTGAAAAATATCCTAGCATTTGTCCAGCAAAACATTAGCAATTGGAAGAGGTCCTAATCTTTGTCCTGTGAAACATGAGAAAGCTGTCATTTTACTGAAATGTTTTCATCTCAACAGATGTTTAATCTCTCTGGTTTATGTGCACAGCTCCTGAGTCACTGTGGAAGGCTGATAGGGACTGTGTTACCTTTGCAGAAAAATGAGCCCCATGTCAGGATGAGCTGGCAGAGATGGCCTCCTTGAAGATGTCCAAACCCATCCCCACCACCCAAAGGAGCAGTCCTTCTGCACATGCAGCCGCAGGAAAATGGTTGCACACGCTCATTTCCAGGGAATGCCTGCCTTACACTTCCCCAGGCTTTTCTGAAAGCAAGAAAAGCCTAAGATCTTCTGTAGTTTCCCACACATCCAATCTCTTTGTTGATGAAACCAAACACTGCCCAAATTAAAAGTGTGTTAAAATGCAGGCCAGAGCACATCTGACTTTACTCACCTCATAAATCTCATGGTTTCAATCACCAGGGATCAAATTCAATCTTCAACATATTCATGTCTGGGATTTTTTCTTCACCAAAAGAAAGAAAAATACAACTACTTTGGACAATTCTTTGGCAGTTTCTTATAAAATGAAACATACACCTACCATAAAATCTAGCAATGGAGACTTCAGTACTCACCCAAGAAAATAAAAACAAATATTTGCACAAAATCTTATATAGAAACACTGACAGCAACTTTATTCAAAATTGCTAAGAACTGGAAATAATCGACATGCTCAGGAACTACATAAATGGTAAGACATCCGTGCAATGGCTTGTACCTCAGCAATAAAAGGAAACAAGCTCCTGATACAGGGAGCAGCATGAATGCATCTCAAGAACACCATACACAGTGAAAGCAACTGAACTGAAAAGGATGCATACAAACTATAGGATTCCACACCTGTAAAGTGCAGAAACAGACAAAACTAACTTGCAGTGTTCATCCAAACCGGCTCTTATGGACAGGGACAGAGTGGGAGGAAGGATGAGCGAACTTTCTGGGGAAATAGAGATATTCTACATCTTGACTGAGATAGCTGAACTCAACCAACTATGTACTCATATTTGCACATCTTATTGTATATGAATTATACCTCAATTTAAAAAGTAATATCAGGGTGGAGAAAAAGAATAACTATCCCCATTAAGCAAAAGGGAAAGGCGGTGGTCCACGGTCTCTGTGGCGATGTTAAGCACGCTGCGTGTTTGGGCTATGTGTTCAAATGAATGTTCATTATCATAGGATTATTGAAAGTCACCATCAGCCAGACAGCAGCAAAAGGAACAAGGAGACGGACCTTCCAGAAATAATGCGCCCCATGATTTTTTTTAAAAACACATTTTTCAGTCATTATCTTGAGAGAAAACAAGCAGCTGGGTCTCCTAACAAAGAGGTTTAATAGGATCCTGGAAAAAAAGAGCAGAAACTGAGGCGAACAATGCCTGTTTCCAAGCCAGCCGCACAAAACCAAGCCTTGCAAGGTGACCCATGTCCCCACTCTGCCAGGCACATCGTGAGAGGCATAACGCTCCATAATGAGGGGTCCCCTAATTATTGGCATGATTTGAAGCATATTGTTTGAAACATTCTAAAACCTGAAATTGCAGCAGCTAATATGCTGATGGCGCTCACCCTCATCTACAAAAATAAATGTCAGTGCAAAAGGAAAGGAGACCGGTCTCTCAGGGCCCGGTGCGTACCGGAAACCCTCTTGCTTCTTTCTACCTTCCTTGCCATTTTGAATCCCTCTCGGTCTGAGTTGCTAGTTTCAAGTTTCCATGTGGCCTGCAGCCTCCTTTGCTCATCTCTTACTTTCACAAAACTAGCCAAATGCAAGTCATAGATGATTTGTAAGGACATCACAGAATGTTCCTCAAAGCAAAAATAAGGCAGGCCTGGATTTTGTTTAGCAGGTTTCTCTCCTTGCCTGAGACCACACACATCTGTGCTGTTTAATTGTCAAATTCAGATGTGGGGTGGTGCAGGGGGGAGGGGAGAGCTGTCCAGTGACCAAGAAACAGAGATATGCCTGCTACTTAGATGAAATCAACTCCGCAGGGAGCAAGAAAGGTGGTGTGTTTTCCTTAAACATATATATTAGCAGAGACGTGGGCCAAATACATTCTGTTTAGTGGGAAATGAATTATGTAAATGTAATTTATAGCATTAATTTGGCTTGTAAATTTAATCCACTCAAACATATAAAGGTTTCCGTGCAGTGAATATTTCTGAGGTCATTTAGTATGTTAAAATAAATACTGAGCAGCTGACAGAAAAACATGTTCTTCACATCACAAAAGCTGTTTTGAAACAATAGTCCAAGGGCCTGCTGAATATTTACAACCATGACTTTTCAGCTCTTAGCTAAATTCTCTTCCCAAGACACATGTAGTGTACTATTCATTCAAGCAGCAAGCCGATTCTGACAGCATCAGGCCAAAACCGAACACACAGAAGACACCAGTAACTACACACCGCAGTGCAAGGTGGGCCGCAAGGAATGCTTTCTGAAAAACAGGCCTATTTAGTTCTACCTGAAAGGCCACAAGAAACACATATTTGGGGAGTTCTATGATACCCCAGAGGGCATGCCATTTATACTCACCTGGCTGAATTATTTGCACCTTAAATATTTAAATATGTACAGCAAAAGCAGTATGAAATTTGGAAGTGTTTTGTTTCAGAGTGTAAGCAAGATTTTAAACAATGTATTTATAAAAACAGAACCAAAGAGTGTGGGACAAAAATTATCCATTTTTCTCTTCTGCGAAAGGAAGCTACCCTGAAGGTAGCATTTGAAAGATTAGCCGTGGGGCAGGTCAGTTACAGAATGTACATCCTATACGCCACTCCCAGAAGCCTCATCTGGGATCCCTGGGGGGATCCCGGGTGCAGGAGCATGTCACAGACTCTAGCATCCTAACTAGGAAGATCTGTTGCTTTTTATTTGGGTGGTGATCATCCTTGCTCAGATTGGAATCTGCCTTGTGCACGCTGTCTGTGTCAGTTTTCTCCCTCCTTGAGCTTCGATTGCTGGAAGATTACAGATGCCCACACAGGGACAGAGACTGACTCTCATTTATTTCTCCCCAGACCGAGTCTGGTGCCAAACCAGGCAGCCCCATGAGGCCGACCCACACTCCGGAGTGGACTGTGCCTGCAGCTTTACTCTCAAACGCTTTTGACCTCCCCAGCTCTCCAGAGAAGGGAGAGGAGGACTTGGCAGAGGGGTTGTGCTCTGGGCTGGTGTCCCCGGGGAATTCATCAGCCGTTTGTTTCTGCAGTTTCAGTTACCTGTGGTCTGAAAATAGGATATGGAAGAGTCCATAAATAAACAATCTATACATTTTTAATTGCACACAAATGTGAGTAGTGCAATGACACCTCTGTTGTTCCACTTCCTCCCATCTGGGATGTGAAGCCCCCTTTTCCGGTGCACCTGCCTTGTATGTGCTACCCACTTCACAAGAGAACCTTCTGCAGACATATTTTGTGAGGAGAACAGACTCACAATTACACATTTTCCTACAATTCGAATCTTGAGGTTGGAAACATTGTAAATCTATATTCTTCCTGGCATCCCAGGAGAGACGTGTTCCAGTACTGCCAGCCTTTTGCACACGTCTATTCGCCTGTGCCTGGAAAACAGCTCACAGAGAGCCTCGTAAGTGGCAGGAAGTCAGTGTGGCTTCCCGCACTCCTCTCAGCAGGGCTGACAGCTGCCTCCTGGCAAGGCATGGCGAGCAACCTTAGTTAAGCCCGGGGCTCTGTGTCCAAAGTAGGACGCAGGAGTCCAAGTGGCAGAGCCCTTGTGACTAGGCCTGATGCCAGCCTTCAGGACACCACTGTAAGGGGCGAGGCCAGGGTGCCAAGCGCTCAGGATGGGTCAGAAATGGGCTGTGTCTTGAGTCTTTGAGTGCGAGGCAGAGCGTCAGGACAAGGGCACCAGGGAAGGGCTGGCCTGGGTGGCTTGTGTGTCACAGTGACCGTGGCCTGTCCTCTGGCCCCACAGCACGGCTGGGGGTTGCGTTCTCAGCCTTGCCTGCACTGCACTCTTGTGACCTGAGTCACAGGCCTTAAAATGCCACAGAGCGATTCCTACCACTTGCACACGCACACACACACACACACACACACACACACACACACACAGTGTGCCATGCCCACGCTCCATCACCTGGACCACTGCTGGCACTCACACCTGGCTTCCAGCCCAGTTGGGCAAGACTAGGGTTTTCTCTGGCTCTTGGAACCAGCTTGACTGCCTAGTAACAGGCTGGAAGTGTCGTGGAATTAACACCTTGGGAGCGGCCCTCCCATTCTAAACAAGAGCCCAGCTCTCTCCCGCTGGCATTTCCCCCAGGGCCTCCAGCTCCAGCTATCCAAAGAGGTGACTTGCTTGAAAATGCACCATGTCCGGGCTGCCTCCCTTTCTGCACCTCACTTCTCCCTCTCCTAACTGCTTGCATCAGGTTCCGCTTATGGAGGATCATGTCCCAGTGGGAGCATCTTCAAAGTCACCCACCACCTCTCAGTCCCACCAAGGCAGTGATACACTTAAACTACAGTGCACTGGCTCCCACCATGCAGTGAGGGTGGGGTGAGACTGAGATCCCTGCCTCGCCCAGCCCTTCATGCAGCAGAATTCTCCAGCTGGGTAAAGCAGCCCCAGAGGAAGGGAGAAACCCCAACTTGCAGCCACATAACCTGCCCTGGTGCATGCCTCTTCATGGAGACCTAGTTCCACATGTCTCAGATGGTGAGCATTAGCAAACATCATATACAACCCCCCTCTGGGAAGCCCACTTTATAAGGAGAGTACAGAGAATCCCAGGAATGAACATGTTCCACTCAGATAGTCCACCGCACACATGGTTCCACTATGCCAGGACAGGACCTCACTACACTGTGCCTGGAGCACCTCGCTGGGACAGAAAAGATGGTACCTAGGGCACAGGGTCTCCAGGAGAGGAAATTAAGTTGCTTAGCACATGCCCAATGGGTGAGGCTCAGTGCACCTTGGCTAATGCTGTTATCACCATGGTCAGGATTTCACCCCCTTGGCTAGGTGTGCGGTGGCTCGGTTCCATAGACTTCTGAACACACCTCCACTATAACATGAATTACCCAAGGCGGTAATTATTTCTGTCATCTCCCCCAAATGGGTGTGTGTCATTCGTTTTTTGGACCCCATTTTCTGGCTCAATGCTTAACTCAACACAGTACAATGTCACGGAGTCACCTTTTGCAATATTAAGATGTTTTTTCTCTTTTGATGTTCTGTGTGTAAGACCTCATCCTAGCTGGCCCAAAGCATTCATTTGTTGGTGAAAAGATTTTATTTTATTTATTACAGAATAAAGAACAGAGCAGTGAAGTTTCTGGTAGATAAATTTGAATTGTGCAGCGTGACAGCAGCCATACAAGCCGGCTACCCCCCCTGGGGAGGATTTTCCAAATTCCTTTGTGTCCCAGGTTTAATATATCAAGCACAGAGTGAGTGCCCTCAGCTGAGTGGGTTTTCCTCACTGTATACCTTCCACCTCGGACAGCACAGCCATGGCACTTGCTGCTCGATGGCAGAGAAATGATGTCACCAGAGAGTCAGGGGTAACCACTGAAATACTCAGTGTAGGCATTGACCAATAAGAACAGATCCAGTAATGAACAGCACAGAGATGACACTGGGTTGTGGCATCTGAGCACAAGCCATCCACGAGAGGAAACTTCTCTGACCCAGGCAGGAAGGAGATGAGAGACAGTGGTCACGCATGTTCTACCGATTTTCAGGTGAACTCTGACAGGATGGGAGGGCCGTGTCTCTCACTCACACTCTGCAGGACAAGGTTGCCTCTGGAAAACCCCACAACAGCCTTGGTGGTCAGCAGAGCCAGGCAGAGGAAGAGCACAGAGTCTGCTGAATGGATACCTCATGGCTAAGGCCATCCCCACCTCTCAGGTTCTTCTGAGTTTCTTAGGTCCCATCTCTGACAGCCCTGCAGCCTTTTCTCCCCACACTGTCTCTCATAATCTTGGTGCCACTCAATCAGCCCTGCCACAGATTCGTTCCTAGTGCTAGCTGGATGGCATCTATGCCTGCAGTGAGCTATTGAAACCAACTTGTACAAGTGCAGGGATCTCCAGTGATTTACTGGCAGCATTCACAGGTCTCAGCAAATAGCGATATCCTATGGCTGAGAGTTATTAGAGCAGCATTATACAGGGCAAAGTCAGCAAAAGGACAAAGAGTGGAAGAAATGGCCACAAGCTGCTAAAGTCCTCGCTCAGTGCAGTTGCATGAGACATGCTTATTTCTTCCAGCAGAGTCATGACAGTATTCGCAAAATGTTCTCTACCAGGAAATCTCATCATGTGCTCGGTGCTCTAGGTTTTTATTGAGACTGGACATGTAGGCAACTTCTGCCAAGCCAACATAAAATTCCTAGACTTTCAGAAAGAGAGCAGGCACTCAACGCAAACTATGCTGTACAAACCAGGAGCCACTTTTACCAGCTTGGGGAATGTTGGAAATCCTTTCAAATCCAAATTTCCTGACTCCAGCCAAGGGACAATTTTCCAAGCAAGGCTTCTCAAGAGTAACAGTCCTCAAGTCTGCTAAGTGGTGATTCCTGCATACATGTTAGAGGACTAAAACATAGAGATAATTCAACAATGCCCCTTTGTTTTTTCACTGTCCATTAAATAATATTATGGGCTGACTTTGCCTTCCCCAAATACCTCTGAACGGGGCCCTAGTTGGAGACAGGGTCTTTAAAGAAGTAGGTAAATGAGATAATAAAGGTGAGCCTTAATACAAACTGACCAATGTCCCTAGAAGAACCAGAATTTTGGATAGACAGGCCAAGGAATGGCCAGGTGAAGATGGGCACATTCAACCCTGGGAAGGAGCCAACTGAATCACACCGTGACCTTCGACTTAGGCTCCAGAACTATGAGAAGATAAACTCCTGTTGTCTGAGCCACCCCAGGTGTTGTTATGGCAGCCCAAGCAGACCAAACAAACAGCAAAAGGAAACCTGAGCTTTAGAAGCCCATAACGCATCACAATTTATCATGAGGTTGCCTTTTGCATTCTGTTGGACTTCTCAATATTACACTCACATGCCATGTTGCAGCGAGGATAAATTGAAGCAGATGGGCCCAGAGCCCTACTCAGATGCCCTTTATTTACCTCACAGTTTACACCAAACACCTCCTGAACAGTAGTCTTCCTAGGTCTTTTCACTGTGGAACTGTGTACATATGCTCATAAGCCAGACATGCCCCAAGTACATTTCCCAGGGGTGGTTCTCCATCAGTGAGGGCAGGAATTGGTAGGTTAGTGTCCTGGTTCCCTCTTTTTGGTGACAAGACCAGGGATGTGCTCTGCAGTCTCCCAGAGGTCCACACAGATTTGAGCACCAGCTGCCTGCTGTGGCAACACACCAATGCACGCACCCTTTGCTGTCTTTGAGTTTTCTTTTGGTTCCCATGCCCTCCATAATTCCTCAGGCCACGCCCTACTAACTGCTCACACCCTCCACGTGACACTGAGCTGAGGGAAAAGTCCAGATGCCAAATCCAAGAACCTGTTCCACATTATCAACGGGAACAGGCATTCATCTAAAAATACTCTCCTCACTAATAGATTCGGGTGTGTTCTACCCTTCATTTCTTTCCAGACTTGCCTATTGATCCCCTGCACTTTAGCATCTGATATGTACTTGTGAACAAGGCACAATGCCTGGTGAGTATGATGTCCCAGATACAGACTGCCTACCCTGTTTCACAGAGGACTCTTGTGATTGCCTGGGAACTGGCAGAAGGGCGGCACGAGCACCAAGGTTTGCTAACAGACTTTGGGTAAGATGTGGGGCAGCGGGGGAGTAGATTCGGTGCAAGCAGTCACCCACATCACTGACTTCCTCCTTTCAGGTGCTGTTGGATGTCTCAAAGTCAGTGCAACACCACCCTCAGACCACCCTTGGTCTTTAAAAGTGTCATGGAGAGCAGGGGGTCCGCTTCACCTTCTGCACACCTTCTGGGGCTGAATGTCCTGAAGGCTCTCTGTAAATATCAAGTGGCCCCTAAGTGCTGCTAAAAAGCTAAGATCTGGGAGGCAGAGAGACATGCAATGCTGGCTTCCTACACACTCTCAGTCTCTTCACTCTGTTTGTATCTTCAAAGTCTGCTTTTACTCCCAGCCAATGTTAATGGAAAAGCTTTTGAGGGGGGAGACATGGCACTTAAAAACTCATGGCAAGATGGTCAGTATGGATGAAGAAGTCCAAAGAGCATGGTCTGGGGGCAGCGAGACTCCAACTAAAATGTTGTCTTTGTTCCTTAACAACTAGTTGTTTCAGCAATTTCTTTTCTGCTCCAAAGTAGAGGTGATACTGCCTACCTCACAGGCTGTAGCTACAGCACAGGGCGCAATGAAGAGGACTTTGACCAGCACATGGCGTGAGGGACTGTGTTCAGGACAGAAATCTAATACTTGTAGTATAATCTTGTCTACTGCAGTCCTTCTACAAATGTAGCTAAGAAAGACAGAAAAACTTATTAGACTTTTTTTGGGTTTTTTTAGTACTGAATATTGGACCTACAAATACTATTCCAAAGCTACGTTCCTAGCCCTGTCCTATTTTATTATTTTATTTATATTTTGAGACAGGATCTCACCAAATTGCCCAGGCCGTCCTCAAACTTACCTGTCTTCCTGCCTCAGCTACCCAAGTAGCCAGTATTACAACAGACCACCACAACACTCAGCTATGATTTATTTCTTTGGATCCTACTTTCTTTCTCCATTTAAAAGATTTTGACTATTAGAAAAATAGTCAGAAGTATATTAAATAGAAAAAAAAAAAAGGGTTTCAGTAACCTACAAATTAGATATGCTGTGCCAGGACAGCTGGATTTTGCCCAGCACCAAGAAGACAGACACCCTAAATGAAAACTGCTTTGTTTATGAATGTCAGCAAAGGTATAAGGAGAAGTGGCTTTAGGTGAGCAATTTCATTGACCCTGTAAGACTTCTAGTTAAATATTTTGGCAAACTCAACTCTTGGGAAGTAGCTTTATGTAAAAAAGCTAGGTGGCCAGAACTCCTGGCTTTTCCCAGCATCTCTTTTCTCCCTTTTTCCATTGCAGTAGCATTTTTTGCTCAGCATGTGACCTCCCAAAATGAAGACTGCCTTCCCTTGCAGAGAGGCATAGCCAGGGTGTTAAGTTCTGGGCAAAGAATTGTAAGAGAAAGTGGTGTGTGTGACTTCGTAAAAGGGAACCTTCTCCATTTGCTCCTTTCTGCTGTCCGAAATGTGGATGTGTGGTCCTAACTTGATCAGCCATCACAGGCAGTGAGTGAACAGGAACAAGGAAACAATATGCCCTGGTACTGTGAATAATTACACTAACCCTGGACCGTTCACCCAGAATTTCACATGAAAGAATAAATTTCTTTTTTGCAGCTGCATTCTAGTTTGAATTTTCCATCCCTTACAGCTAATTCTAATCCTAACTAATTCAGTCTGATTGACACAGATACACACAGTTGCCTGTGAAATGGTGAACTTGTTGAATTTTTTACATGCATCAAAAATACATTAGCTTTCTCCTAGATCTGTTGATCCTACGCTTAGCAGAAGTCTTACTTTATCAAGCAACAGGAACTGTCTTCGTTATCAAACACAATTTTGTTTATATGGATAAAATTTTAATTTATACTGCCGTTGAATTCTTGAGAGAATTTCCTTGAGAGAAGGTTCAGTGGGTCTTTAGTATGGAAGGTTTTTTTTTTTCTCCTGGTTATACACAGAGAGTTTAACTGGTCTTCAGCTGTATCCATCCTTCCCAATGAATAAAAGTCCTCAGAAAGAAACATTTCTTTCTTTTACTATTGAGGGTAGTGCTGGGGTGGATAACCCAATCTTACTAACATGCCTTTATCTCCTTACATGGATCAGGGCTCCATCTCATTCCTGTTACTATCTGTTTCATTTGGAATTTTTGCATTTTATACAACAGAATCAGAAATCTGGGTTATATTAAAGATTTTTTTAAAGACTGCTTGCCTTCCTTCCTTCCTTTACTTTTTTTCATTTTTCTCTAAAGACTTTGAGTGATGTATCCTTTAAGAGACCAAGAGAAAAAATGAACTTTTGAGAAGAAGAAGATTCAAACACATCAATCTCTACAAATCTTTGTTCACAGGCCCCAGGCAGCCTGGTCAGAAACCTCACATTAAGAACCTGCACCTGGAGTTTATGGAAGAGTCAAATGTGACCAAGTCTGTGGGAAGCTTTCGGCCCCCACAGCAGGCAGTGTCCCACCTTCCTCATTCTCCCTTTGTGAGTAGTCTGGTACCTGAACACCACTGCTTACCACTTTGTTCAAAATGAATCACTTTGTAACTTAAGCCTCAATAATGTCCATGGAATCACAGATATAATGGGCAATTTATATGTTTTCTTAACGTACACTAAAATACATAGCTGTTAAAATGAAAGAATATGCCTATGTGCCATTGTTTTAGGTAGGGTTGAGAGTAGGATTAAAGATGATTTACTTGGGAGGTGTTTCTGGAACACTTGGGAGCGGGGACTGGGTAATGAGCAGAAGTCAACATTGGAGCATTCTTTAATGAGCACAGTTCCCTGGGAGCATGTGGCAGGTGCCCAAAAGCATACACTGCGCTAGAACTTCACCCACTCATTCTCCCTCTTCACTGTTGGAAGGCTACTCCCAGGGGTGTGGGCATCTGTGCCCGCATACTGCAGGCATGCTACATGGGTGGACCAAGCCAGCTCCAGCAATCTGAGAAATCCTCAGGCTGTAAGTACAGGCATTTGCAGTAAGCAGCCACCAAGACAAAGGCCAGCAAGGCCCTCAGGCCACACCTTGCATCCTACAATTAGGGTGTGTTGGGGTATGTGCAACACTCTAGGAAATCTATCCAAATGACCTGAAGCCAAGGTTATTTAGATAAGAAGACATTTAGTCAGATGGGGTAGGCATCTAGCTATATATTATAATTTTCAGAATATCAGAAAAAGTTTTCTCTACAAACAGACCTCTTTATGAAATTACACCTCCTGCCCCTTCTCTGACTATTTCTTCCTAAGGGAAGATGATAAAGTCTTTTTCACTTCCAATGTTATCTGGAAGAGTAAAGTGTTAAGTCACTAACAGCCAACAGTTTAGATATTAGTAGCTTAATAGATGTGGTAAAGCTGTTAGGCTCTTGCTAATATTTGGAATTATTTATATAATATTCACCTTCCCCCCTGAAAGCATAAATCCTACAGGGGCAGAAGCCAAGCCAAGTCTGTTCTACTCGTGCCATATCCCAGGACTTAGTGTTGTGCCTGACACAGAGGTGTGTGTAGTCAGCACTTACTGAGGGACGGATAGATAGCTAAATAAATAGAGACAAGGAGAGATTGGATGGAAGAACAGAAAAAGAAAAAAGGCTGATACTCTGACGCCTCTGCCTAGTGGCAGAGAACAGTGTTAGGCAGGTGGGCCAGGGGAGGGAAGCCAAAGATCTTGGGAGAAAAATGTGTTAAGCGTTACAAAAGCCTCCTTGAGCATGTTTACATACTTCAAGTCAAACATCAAAAAATTATTCAGGGAATAAAAAATTATACATTTCATTTCCTTTATCTCCACAGCACAGAACATTTCTATCAGAAAGTTTTTCTGGTGCAGCTCAATCACATCACTGGCACTGAACTGTGATCGTGATCCAGGTGGAACATAAACCACCTTGATTCAGGTGGTATGTCTTTGTGAACTCTGGAAATCTTCTAGATGACTACAGAGGGTGAGAAATTATGCTTGTCTACTGCTGGGGCCTACATGTGTTGAGTATGTAATACAGGGGAGAGAGCAGGAGCTCTCATATCAGGGTTTGCAGGTGTTTTCTACAGGGAGATTCCATCCTGAAATCTCCAAAGCAGAATATCCTGGGATTGGGCTTAGAACACTGAATTATTAAACTCTTTGTAAGAGATCCTGCAGGTCAACCCCTGTGTAGTTTGGGATTCTCGTTACTGAGGATGCAAAGATCATACTGCCATGTGCATCAAAGAGTTAGCAATCGTAAGTAGAACAGCAAGACATGGAAAAAATAATAATATAAATTAGTTGACAGATGTGGCAACTCATTGACATTCTCTTGGGAACCCGCGCATGAGGGGCAGGATTTGATCTCAGGCATCACAGATAAATAGACTTAGGATAGGGAGGCTAGGAATGAGAGTATGTAGATTTGAGGAAGGACTCAGGAGAAATTCTAAAACTCAGCGAGAAGCCTATTTTTATTACCATATGAACCCAGAACTGGAAGAGAATTTTAATCAAAAAGAATGCAGAACTCAGAGAAATAAAGAAATCAAGATTGGCTGCTACGGGCAAGTTACCACAAGGACATGCATGAAAATGCCCCTCTCTAAGCTCCTGCATCAGGGTGCCTCCTGTGGGTCTGACTACAGAGCCAGGAATGTGTTTCTGTTACTCTGAGGCCCTGCTTGGCTCATATGCCCAAGAACACACTGCCATATGGGACCAGGTGTCAGGAACAGCCTCCGGGGGCCCAGAGGATGCAGGCCAGCTGGCGGGCTGTCTCCCTCTCAGCAAGGGGCGGCGCCACTCTCACCTGTCACTCACAGAAGCTCTAGGGGCAACAGTCGGAGAGGGTGAGAAGAACACTTACAGACACATGCACACGCCCCCCACACACACACACAGCATGCACACATGCACTTGTGTACTGTAAATGAGTCACTTCAGAGACACTGAATGCCACCCTTGCTCAGGCTAGAGCTGCAGACCAGACGACTTTTGCCAAGTTCTTCACATAGTTGGTCTTGTGACAAACTGCACATTCACCAGAGAGAAGCTAACAGGCCACTCCTCAGCGCTGGGAGGCCATCCGGACACAGGAGCAGATCCAGCAGTGAATGTTTTGTGTCCTGGCCAATAAAGCTATTCCTGGAGATGGAAAAGCAACTTGATCCAGCTTGTTCCCTGTGGTGTAAGGCACTCGAGGTGCGAGGTGCGGCAGCAGCGCCTCTGTGAATTACAAGGGCTCAGCAAAATCCACGGACTATGAACTGTGTGGAAATACAGGCCACAAAGATGTACACAGATTATACATAAATTATGTAAAACCAGCCCCTGGAGTAGAAGCATGACCAGCACCCCAGAACAAGCACCATCCTGACTTCTAGCACAATTTACACATTTTGCATATTTCTAGAACTTATGGATGGCTAACCAGACATTTCCTGCAAAATTCCTTACATATTTAAAGTACAAGAATAGACAGTGTACTTAACAATGGATTTATTCAGCTGCAGGAGGTGGGAGATGCTTGGCTTGGATGCCACTCCCAGGAAGGACCTCAGGCTCAGACCCTGGACCTGGTCTCCAAACAATGCTAATGAGCATTAAAAATAGACACAGTGATAGGACTGGAAAAAGAGGCCCATCGTGCAATTTTAAATCTATGTTCCATTTCTGGACTACACCACCTACCGGAAATTAATATTGTAAAGAAATCTTATCATTTTTCTGGGAAAGTCAAAATTAAATGACCTTGAATTTTTCTGTAAAGAGCATTAAATAGCATTGCTATGGTTAAATGCAAACCATATATATAGATATATATGTGTATACATATATATGTTATTTTGATAGCTCTGTTTTGGCTTTCTTCATTTTTAATGCATTAAAGTCTCAAAAAATTAGAAGTGGCCCAGGTCTCACTGGATTTCCAAAAAAGGCCCTGCATGGCAAGGGCCTTGGAGGAACTGTGTGCCAGACTCTCGCAGGGTGTGTGCTGCCCAGACTGGAAGCAGTGTGAGCACCGCCCCCCATACTGGCAGAATAAAGTGGTAGCTGGGGAAGCAATGTCCTTCTCCACCTTAAAACTTAAGGAGTCACTCTGTGTTCCTTTATTCCCCAAGCTTTTATAAACATAAATGCCAAGGGTTCCTCAAATACTCTTATTTTAACTTTTTACGTTTCTTACTTTTAATCCGGTGGCTCGCCACACCATATTTGCCAAATTCCCTACATGTCTTCAATTTATGCCCATACTTCATTGCCGTGAAGGAATCTGGCCCATTGGGAACACTCTTTCCTCTTAAAGTGTCACATTATACCCTCTGGGGAGCTGCATCCCAGGGGAAGTATGTCCTTAGATGACCTGTGGCAGAGGAACCCAGGGTGTTTGTTACATGTGCACATCCCTGGGACTCCACCAGTGCTCTGGAACCAGAATCTTTGGAGCTGAGGCCCAAAACTATGTTTCTCCTTCTAGCCTAGATCACTGCCTTTCTAAAAATGTTAATTCTCATACCTGAGTAGTGTTTTAATTTGTTGTCTGTAGCCATAACAACTCACTCTCACAGTAACCAGTCCAATTCCCTGGAATCGAGAACTCAGTCCACTAGAACAGAATTAAGTTGTTTGCGAGGGCTCTGTCCCTAGGATCCAAATACCTTCCAGTAGGCTCCAGCTTCCAACATTGAGAAATTACGACGTCAACACACAACTTTCAGAGGACATATTCAGATCACAGGAAGTAGCATGCATCCCTGGTCTACACGCAGGTTCACCACGGCTGGGAAGATGTACAGGAAATAATGAAGCTCAGAGAAGCAACTAGGTGTTATGGTTAAACCTGATCCCTGGTTTAATATCCAGCTCAGCCACTTCCTGGCAGGATGTCCTTAAAACTCAACCTGTCTATGCCAAAGTCTCTCACTTATAAAGTGGAAAAAATAACTAATCCACAGAGCGACTGTGAAAATTAAGCTAGTCAGTGTTGATTAAGCACTTAGATTTTACCTGACATGGAATAAGCACTCAATAAGTGGCAGCCATCCTGATTATTATGACTACCTGCAATTTAGGTTTTTAAAGTAAAAATTAAAATTGCAAGATAACACTTCATGTTCTAGCAATATAGCCAGATTTGGAGTTTTTGTTCAAAAATGGAATAGTGACATCCAAAGCTGACAGTTTAAGGTGTATATTGCTCCTGGCAATGTACCAGGATACTCCAGGAATTTAATTTGACCATGGATAACAAGAGATTTACCAAGTTAATTTCCTGGGCTCAGGTCCTAGACATACATTGGATATAAGTAAACCCACATGAGTGTAAAATATTTTTTGACTTTTAATTCTATTAGCATATGTTTGCAGTACTTAGACTTTACAGTCCACTTCGGAAACAGTTACATGTACATGCCACAGTTTCATTCTTTTATTTAATCCTCTTCCTGTTCCCTCCCCTCCTCCAGTTCCCCAATGCCATTTTTCATTCTTTCTGATATTATTAGTCTTAGCTCCTGTTATGACATACAGTGTTTATATTAACTGGGGTTCCTAGGTTCCTGTCCATGGCACATCTTTATTCTTCGTATTATCCTTTCCCTTCTTCCTCTCCCCCCGTGCTTGTTCCCCAGCACCATTTTCCCACTGCAAGAGGTCAATGCCCTTGTTCCCTTCTACCCACTCTTTACCGTTCTCTTTGTTGTACTTTGCCTCGCTCAGATGAGAGGTGCCATATGGTATCTAAGCTTGCGTCTGTTTTATTTCACTCAACATGGACTGTATTATCCAGATGATTCCACTTTCCAACAATTGTCTCACATCTGTCATTCTTTATAGCTGAAGAGTATTCCAATATTTATAGGTATCACATTTTCTTCGTACAATTGGCTGTTGATGAGTTTACAGGCTGTTTCTAGGGTTTGCATATTATGAAATGTATTGCTATAAACACTGCTGTGCATGTATCATTGTAATAGGATGTCTTAAGCTCTTTGGGGGAAAAATACCTAGCATGTGGGTAGCTGGGTCATGTGCAGTTTCTAATTTCAGTTCTTTGACAAAACTTCATACCGATTTCTATAATGGTTGTGCTAGTTTACAACCCCACCAACATAAAGGCGGGTTCCTATTTTACCACAGCCTCACCAGCATCTGTTACTGCTTGATTTCTTAATGATTACCACTGTTTCCAGAGTGGGACAGGGTTGTAGAGTTGTTTTAATGTGCATTTCCCTAATGGTGATGTTGAGCATTTTTTTATGTATTTCTTGACCTCTTGTATTTCTCCCTCTCTGAAGCGCCTTTTCATTTCTCCTGGCCATTTCTTAACTAAATCTTTAATTCTAGGTGGTTTAATTTTTTGAGTTCTTTGTATATTCTAGATATTAGTAGTCCTCTGAGGAGTAGCTGGCAAAATTTTTCTCTCATTCTATAAGTTGTCACTTTGTTCTACTGATTCATTCTTTTGCTGCACAGAAGTTTTTTAGTCTGATATAATCCCATTTGTTGATTCTTGCTGTTATTTTTGGTTCCATTGAGACTCTGTTTAGAAACTCCTACACCTATGTCTTCAAGCGTTTTACTATTTTACCTTCCATTAGGTTTAATGTTTCTATCTTTGACCTATTTTTATTTTAATTTAGTATATGGTGAGAGAGATAGGTCCATTTCATTCTTCTACAAATTGATAACCCGTTCTTCCAGCACCACATGTTGAATAAGCTTTCTTTCCTCTGACATTTATCTTTGACCCCTTTGTCAAACATAAAGAGTTGGTTGTGTGTCTGGGGAAGCTTTGTTTTCCCCAATTCTCTTCCACTGATCCCTGTGTCTGCTTTTTTCTCATACCATTTTTATCATTATTATTTTCTAATATAGCTTAAACCCAGGTATTGCAATGCCTCTTCACTGCTTTTCTGGTCCAAAATTATTCTTGCTATTTTGAGTCTCTTCTAGCTCAGTATGAATCTTAGGGTTGTTTTGTCTAGATCTGTAAAGTATGATGTTCACATTTTGATTGGCACTGCAGTGAATCTGTGCAACAGCTTTGGGAGTACAGCTATTTTGACAATATTGATCTTTTTTGTGTGTGTGCTGGGAATCGAACTCAGGACCTTACACTTGCCAGGCAGGCACTTGTGCCACTGAGCTGTATCTCTGGCCCCTGACAATATTGATTCTGCCTATCCAGGAGCAGGAAACATCTTTCCATATTCTGATGTCCTCTTCATTCTCCCTTTCTGGGGTTCTGTAGGTTTCTTTGTAAAAGTCTTTCACTTCCACGGCGGGGTTAATTTCTTTTTTCTTGAAGGTCTTTCATTTATCTTGAAGCTACTGTGAATGGTGGTGTTTTCATGATTTCCTTCTCATCCTGTTCCCTGTGGATGTACACAAGTGCTAATGATTTTTGTGTGTTGATCTTGTATCCTGCTACATTGCTATAGTTGGTTATTAATTGTAAGCATTTTTTGGTGGAGTTCTTTGATCTTCTATGTAGAGTATTGTCATGTCCAAATGATAATAATTTAAGTTTTTCCTATCTTGTATGGATCTCTTTTATTTTTTTCTCTTGCCTAATTGCTCTGGCTAATGTTTTAAGTACTATTATGAATTGAGGAGGTGATAGTGAACACCCTTCCTTGTTCTTGATTTTAGGGAGAATGCCTTTAGTCTTTCCCCATTTAGTATGACACTGGCTATTGGTTTGTCATATATAGCTTTTCTCGTACTCAGACATGGTCCTTCTATACCTGTTTTCTCCAAAGTTTTTATCATGAGGCTGTGTTGGATTTTGCCAAAAGCCTTTTCTACATATGTTGATATGATCCCATGGTTTTTGACCTTGCTTCTGTTTATGTGATGCGTTACATTTATTGATTTGCCTGTGTTGAAGCACCTTGCATCTGAGGTGAGATCTACTTCTTCATGATGTATGATCTTTTTTATAATGTGCCACATTCTATTTGCTAATATGTTGTTGAGGGTTTTTACATCTATGGTCATTAATGAGATTGGCCTATAGTTTTCTTTTTTAATTGGGTCTTTATCTTGTTTTGGGATAAGGCAGATGCTGGCTTCCATAAATGAATTTGGGAGTGTCCATTCCTTTCTATTTCTTTGGAGAGCTTAAGGAGCATTGGTGATATACAATCCTTAAAGGTTTTATAGAATTCAGCAGTGAATCCACCAGGTCCTGGGCTTTTTAGTTGGCAGATCCTCCACTCACCTTGATTTCTCTCCAAACTGTTATTTTACAGACTCTAGACACTGAGTTCTGGTGAAGCTGAGTTGCTGGCACTCATTACTCCATTTTGGTGCTCCAGTGTAATATTTTTGATGTTATTAAAAATTACTTTTATTTATTTTCTGAATGTTCATTTCTGGTAAAGAACTACAATTGATTTTTGCATATTTATCTTATATTTTGCAATCTTGCTGAATTCATATAGTCAGTCCAATCCCTTTTTTGAAGATTACTTTAGACAATAACTAGTCATCTGTGAATAATGACAGGTTTACTTCCTCATTTCCAGTATAAGCCTTTTGTTCCTTTTCCTTGACTCATGGCCCTGGCTGAGTCCTCCGGGGCTATGCTGATCAGAAATGGTGAGCACCAATGTCCCCACCCAGCCCTGTTCACAGAAGAGCATTCAACCTTTCACTATTGATGTCAGCTGTGGAGTTTTTACAAATGCAGGTTATCAGAGTGAAGACATTCTTTTGTACTCTGAATTTCATGAGAGATTTTTTTCTGAATGGGTGTTGAATGTTGTTAAATGCTTTACTTTTTATATATTTTCAGATTAGCTATGCCAGCACTTTTAAGGATTTTTGTGTCTACATCCATGCAGTAGAAAAACAGATATATTTTTTCCAGTATCTCATAGTTAGCATTTCTCTAACCCTTAGATAGCACAGGATAGCAAATTGTCCTACATGCAAATCCCATTTCCTAGCAGTTCTAGGTCTCTGTCACTTAGTGACCATCAGCAATGCACAGGATCCTACTTACAAATGTTTTATTCATTATAACACTACAATGAATAGACATCTATTTGGTGACTTTACCAATAAGCATTACTTTCTTATACATGTGTAAGTTTTCTCTATTTCCTTTTCAAAAGCTAAATACTGGTTTACATCATGTTTTATGTCTTAACAAAACAGAGATTTAAAAAATAAATGTTCATGTTGCTTTGTTCCCTGTTACAAGTAGATAATGTTAAATATAGTAATGGAAAGAAAAAAGCAATGTATTAGTAAACATATATAGTAACAATATAATATAGTAATGGTCATAATAACACTAGAGCATATAAAGCTGTTTTACATGCAATTATCTCACTTGACTCATTATTCTCTGTTTCAGTGCTATAATCTTATTTGCCAAGTAAAAAGCAAAGACTCAAAATTTTCAGGTCTTCTTCATGATCAGGGGGTAGAAGCCAGAGTGTGTACTGAGAGAAATAATTAATAAATTTTCTATATTTTAATTCCAAAAGTGAGATGGTAGCTTTAGTCACATTTTATGTATTGAAAACAAATGTTTCATATTATAAAAACAAATATTTACTAAATTTTGCAGCATACAGTGAGATGTTAACACATTCACATATACTTAAGGGGTGGTTAGGGATGTAGCTCAAAGGTAGAACACATGTCTAGCATCAGTAAAGTCCTAGGTTTTCCCCTAAGAACTTCAAAAAGCAAAATAAAATGAAATATACTTAAGGAAATATGAACACAATTAACCACAAGTATTCACGGGTGATTGATTCAAGTGTTCCCCACCGCACTCAGGATAGATTGCTCAAGTCTTTTATATAAAATGATATGGTATTTATATTCTTTTATATAAAATGGTAACCTGTACATGTCTTCCCATGTACATTATTTTTTCAATTTTTATTAGTACCTATTGCTAATACCTAATGTTTACATTCCTTCTGGTTCATGGACATAACACATCTTAATTTCTTTTTCATCCCCTTCCCTCCTCTCCCCCCTCCACCTCTGTATTCCCTTCCCATTTAAGAGTTATCTCTCTACTTTCATTATCTGTCTTTTATTTTGCTCTTTATTTATATTTGGGATTTCTCATATAAGAGAAATCATGTGATATTTTATCTTGTGTGTTTGATTTATTGTACTTACAATAAAGTCACCTGGGGGACATGCTAAACACAGCTTCAGGGCTGGGGTGTAGCTTGGTGGTAGTGCATTTATTTAGTATGCTGAGGCCTGAGCTCATCCCAAGCACCACACACTCCCACAAAAAGGAAAAATGATCATCTCAGGGCATGGGGATGCAGTCCCATGGTCAAGTGCTTATCAAGTATGGCAAGGCCCTTGGCTCAGTCTGCACTGAAAAATCAAAAGACCATCATAAAAATATCTTTGTTTTAGTTTGCTAGTTTAAAGAGGATATATAACTTATAATCCCAGTACTGAGGAGGATCCTGAGTTTCAGACCATCCTGGGATAAATAACTAGTTCAAGGCCAGCCTGGACTGGATAGCAAGATCCTATCTCAAAATAACGAAGAAATGTGTGTGTGTGTGTGTGTGTGTGTGTGTGTGTGCCAGAAGTAGATAGACTTGTAAGTAATATATCTTTCTTGTGGCTTATTAGTGTTTCCAGTCTTTAGCCATCACAACAAGGACAGTCTTTATTTAATGACTTATCTATCTAACAACTGCTCAGACTTACAACACCACACAGACTTAAGATCTGTTCTTTTTTTGGTACAATTCTGTACATTTTGTTTATAAAGCCTCAATATCTTCTATTTTACAGTACACCTTATTTATATGTGTCTTGGTTACTTTTCTCTTGTTGCTGAGACAAAATACTTGACACCAAAATGAAGGAAGGAAAGCTTTATTTAGCTCACAGTCTATGGAGGTTTCAGTCCATACTCAGTCGGCTCCGAGGCAGAGTGGCACAAGGCAGAGGGCAAACATTCATGGTGGCAAAACAAAGCAACAAGAACAAAATGGAGGAGTGGTGGCAAGCAGCCTCTTTCTCTCCCTTATATTGTAAGCAGGCTACCCCCACCCAGGGGGCATGTAGCACTCACACAGTCTCTAGGCCCTCCTCTTGCACAGGCCCAGGATGAATACAAAGTAAGCACCCTGGCTCCCTGCTGAGTCACAGTCGACCTTCTAAACTTCTCACACTGACACAATGAACAACATTCTAGAGCAGGAAGGGCGTGTCCTTTTCACCCCGGGATGTAGAACTGCTCAGTCACTTAGCCAAATCTCTAGATTCCCCAAGTTGACACAATGTATCCACCATAACAATAGGGTACTGTAATTTTTGCTGATTGTACTGTAGAATACAGTACTGTAGTTTTATATTCTGTTACACATTACAATAGTGAATGTAAGAATTATGCAAATAAAAGTAAAGTCATCAAGTTGGAGTTTCCTTTGACCATTTCTTTGTTCTGAATATTATACTGCATATGCTATATGTAGCTCCTTATTTAGTGACCAATTCATTTAACAACCTAGTTGTAAGACCCTAACTCAGTTGTTAAACAAGGAACATCTGTAGAGTGGGCATATGTCATTACAAAAATGCAACAGGTAAAAATCAAATGAGTAAATAGTTTTACCAGATATTTTAATAAAAGCATAAGGAATAATCAAAATGTCTTCTTGCTTCTCTACAACCTAAACATTTAAGAATTTATTCAGTTTTCAATAAGATTTATGACTCACCCATTTCTACCCAACCCTCAACAATACAGTTCACACCAGAGCCTGGGGGTAGATTGAGAAGTAGAATGGTCAGTTCTGGCACCTGCTCTCTTCTCCCTTGTGTGCCTTGGTGAAAGTGGCCTTCTCAGACAATACTACCCAACCCTACTGCCTAGCAAGGTTGCTACTATCATCCCTTTCCCCCAGCCCATCTGGAGCTAGAAGTGGTAGACAACAGCTTGTAGGTGTGATGTAATCAGGATCTCTTTACGGACTAGAAAGAGCACAACCCTCCCTTCGCCCCATTTTCATTCATAATCTTAAAATTTATTCCAGCAATTTATACATTTTTTAAGTTTACTACAAAAACAGAATTAGTCACTAAAAAAATAACCATGATAACCTCAACTTATGAATGAAAAAATTAAAGTTTTGTTCACTTACAAAATATGTATTTGGGTAATAATTTATTATGCAAGAAAGGTGAAAGATTCATATGATCTGAAGAGAAATCAGAGTATTATTATTAAATGAGAAAACAACAAAAGCTGACTTTTGCCATAGTCTACTTCCTTGTCTATAAAAATCATCGTGGTTTTCTTTATTACTGCTAATTTTAAGAGGCTCTTTTCCTCCATGGATTTTTTAAATAGCAAAATGCAATATTGAATTGAAAATTAAGAAAAGGTTTTGGCATTTCACATGTCAATATTTTTTTTCCTGATTGATTCATTTTAAAAATCCAAATGGCAAGGATGTTTCTTCTCTGAATAAACATCGAGCTCTGAACTGCAGAACAGTAGAAAATCTACATTCTCTTGATTATTGTTCATTCATTGCCAAATTAAAATGCACACAGCCTCTTCTTCCTACCACACAAATTGAGCCTGAAACAAAGTAATAATTCTGCTCTATTGAACAAAAATATCACCCAAATAAAGGCAAGGTTTTTCTTAACGACCTAAAATATGTGCTTTTCATTAAAAGGAAAAGAAATTTAAAAGGCAATGACAGCACGGTATTTTTCCCGGAGACGGTAATTAGAAATGAATTAGGTTTTCTGAAGGAGGAAAAGCAAGAAGGCCGCTGTTTACACGCACGCTAACTACAGCCCAGGTTTCTGAACCCTCATTATCCAAGAGTCATCGCTCAACCATCTACAAATGGAAGTGATTTGTAGCTTTAGCTCAACTAGGGTTTGAGATATGGGGGTTGGTTGTCTTGTTGTTTTTAGCCATAAGGGGGACCGTTTCATTATATCTAAACCAATTTCAGCGTGAGAAGAATAGTAGCTATGCTGCATGTTCTTTTATCTATTTTAAAGATATTTTAACGTTATTCTGAGAACTCTCAAGCAACCTCATTGAGAACCCAATGTCAGTCTCTGTAATTTTGAGCAGAACTCATTCCTAGCATTATCTGGGGGGGTGGGGGGGCATTCCAGTTAATTATTTATCCAGATAGGGAAAACAATTTACAGAAATAGGCATGCACATAGCAAGTCTGAGATAAGAAGGGCACTCCTCTCTGGAAGGTCGTCTTCCCTCCCTTATTTCTGAAGGCTTTAGTCTCACTCCCTCCCACACCCTCAGATATCTCTGGGAGCCACTGGTCCAGCCAGCCTCAATGATCCAGCCCCAGTGGAGCAGCATGAAGCGATGGGGACTGTTAAATAGTGTTCAATATTAGATGTCAAGTTCCAACATGGCTGACCTGGTAGAACGACATAGCTGACCTGGTAGAACAAAAGGAAAAACTAAACTCAGAAGCTTCAATACTGAAAGTTTTGGCAGTGGCAAGAAAATGGAAAGTTCCTGTACCTGGTAATCTGAGCAACTACTCGGAAGATAATAATGTGCAATATAATAACCATTGCTAATCTCCTAACATCTTTTGATATTCTGTATTTTTATTGGGTTTTTCATCTCTTTTTTGTCTCTTTAAAATGAAAAATAGCCTTTCCTACTTTAAATTGTGTAGATCGGATATTCAATCCAAGAGACGAAAAACTGAAAGAACTCTCATGTGCACTACATTGAACACCCTGAAAAAATTAAGCAAATTGCTATTTATAAATTGTTGGACCGAGTTATGATGGTGTACACCATAACCTCAGCACTCTGGGAGACAGAGGTGGGAAGAGAGCAAATTTGGGTCCACAAGGAGCAACTTACACTCTCAGTAACAAAAATAGGAAATTATAGAAAAATGGGGGAATTCCTAATTCCACATTTCCAAATTCAGGGCAAAGACCTTGGTCTTATACCAAAAACCTAGTAAACTGCCATTCATGTGTATATTTTAAACTGCCATTCATGTGTAAATGCTAAAGGCATGAATGTCCCACTCCTTTCTTTTTTCTCTTGAGAGAGGGTCTCACTATGCAGTGCAGGCTTGGCCAGCCTTGAACTCACTATGTGGCCCAGGCTGGTGTATCTGTCACTCTATGACAGCCAACTTGAACTGTTTTTTTCAGTCATTGGTCTCAATGACTCCGGAAAAAAAGCTTCCATCACAATTATTTTATAACTCATGGAATAAATGTCCCTCACCCCAATTTTTAATCTACAAAGCACGTAGGGATAGCAGTAAACATCGGCATTTTCATGCATAAGAAAGACTGTTTCCGCACGAGGCGTGCAGGCATGTAGAGATGACACAGGGAACCATATTGATTGTTCTTCAGCTTTGGTGCTGGGGAGACTGCATTTTTGGACCCCTCTGTGAAGAGCCATCAAAAAGGTCGTACGACTGCAGCTCAGAAGAAAGAAATAGAGCTAAGTAATTGAGTAAATGCCTCCTCTTGGTACTGATGGACTGTTCTAAAGCAATCTCCTAGAAAGTATTGGCTGCCTCATAATTGAATTCATTATCTGCATGGATTTCCTTGTAAAGCAGGTGATATGTGACCACATAGAAGAGATTATGGCCTTCCATGTAAAGAAAGAATATAAGAATGGTCTGTTACAAAATAAAATTCCTAAAGTAAGTGGAAACCAAGAAAAATTCTCACAGAACGCAGAGGAAAAGGCCAAAGAAATTAAGAAGAAAAAAAAAGATGTACAAGGCCTATCCAGGAAATACAATCTATATATAACAGGAATACCTGAGACAGAGGACAAAATAAATGAACCTGAAATGATAATTATGGAACTAATAGGAGAAAACTTTCCAGAGTTAAAGAACAAGGTATGACTGCAAATAAAGAAGCCTCACAGGCTACCTTTACAATACAATGAGAAGAAGGCAACACCTAGACATACCCTCATGCCATTTTTAAATTTCAAGAATAAAGAAAATATTTTGCAAGTATCTAGACTGAGAAAACAGGTTACCTGTAAAGGGACAAAAGTTAGACTGACTTCAGATTTTTCTCTTACAATTCCAAATGCCAGAAGACATTGGAAGAACATTTACAGAGTTTTAAGGGAAAATAATTTTAAACCAAGAATTATACGCCCTGCTAAATTAATATTTGTATATAAAGGCAACTGGAAGACATTCTCAGATACCAAGGGGTTAAGAAAGTATACTGACCAACAACCTCCTCTGAAAATTTTGCTGAATGATTTACTACAGCCAGCCAAAAAATTAAAGAGCAAGAAGATGGTCATATGGAAGTTTTGATGGTTAAAATCAGTTTAGAACATGAAGTCTAAAATTGTTACATATGGAATGAACCTAAATCCAAAATAAATCTGTAAGCTAGATCTAAAATTTTCAATTTATATAGTTTTAAACTGTCAAAATGCATGCTAAATATACAGTGTCAATAAATACTGGTTTATTTTGCCACATACTAGTTTAAAAATGGATGTTATTAAGCCAAGTGTATGTTAAATAAAAGTGCTTTGTCCCTGTGGGCAGGACAAGTGCAGAAGACATTCTAAATGTTCATCTGACAAAACTGGAAAGTGGAAGAGGGCTAGGATTATAGCTCAATGGCCTATGCACTTTCCTGGAAAGCCTGAGGTCACGAGTTTGATTCCTGGTACCAAAAAAAAAGAAAAGAAAATGGAAGAATTTTCATTCCTTTTAAAAAACTTACAAGTTCATAATGTTAATGCTGATAATATAAGGAGAAATCTTCCAAAGCTCTGGTCGGAGAGGGTGGGTATGTTTGAATTGCTAATTGGCAAAGTAATTACCACATGAAATGGTCGTTTGTATAAGTCAGCTTGTCATCAAATTGTGGACAAAAATAGGTTGTAGATGTTCCAAGTTTCTAGAATTGAAAACTCAAGAAAGAGCAGTAAAAGGAAAATACCTAGGAAGCATTAAAATTTGCATAAAAACCGTTGACAGAGATAGAGCTGAATTTTACTCATAAACTGGCTAAATTCCCAGTTAATAAGATCCAAACTGAGTTAAAATATCAACCTGATCTGAGATACTCACATTTGTATAAAACAAATGGATCTAAAAGGGACTGGGGATATAGCTCAGTGGAATAAGTGCTTGTCTGGCAAGCACAAGGTCCTGAGTTTGATCCCTAGTACTGCCAAAAAAAAAAAAAAAATGGATCTAAAGGTAATTGAAAGTCTTAGTTATAGAGGTAGAAAGTAGTATTTTTATTGGGCAGAAATAAGCAGGTTATAAGAGATTTTATATTTAAGAGATTATGTGCCACTCATATGCAAGATTTTGTTCAATATTTGATGAAGATGGTAGTTTTACTGTTGTAAACTGATATAATTATATATATTTTAAACACATTCAAATAGTGATTTTATGTACTTAAAATTCATTAAGTAGTCCTTCAATTAAAGAGAATACATGTAGCAAGAAAAAAGAAAAAGGGAGAAAAAAAGAGAAAGAGAGAAAGAGAGAAAGGAAGGAAGGAAGGAAGGAAGGAAGGAAGGAAGGAAGGAAGGAAGGAAGGAAGGAAGGAAGGAAGGAAGGAAGGAATAGAGAGAGAGGCGGGGAGGGAGGGAGAGTTTTATTCCTTTGCCTATCTGTTAAGGAGTCCTTTCCTCCTTAAGGTAAAGTTTTCTTTGTGGTTTACTGAAAGCTCTGAAAGCACAGCTGCCCTTCTGGGTGCACAAGGGAGGCCCCATGTAGTGACAGCTGTGTGCTCTCTGTCACTGAAGTCTGCTCATCTTGGAGCTGTCTCTGGAGAGGCGGTGGCTTTCTTTTCACTTGTGGGCTTTCTCTTGAGATGCATGAGTTAGAGGAAAGGAAAGTGGTGCCCCACTGTTACCCTATCCCCAGTGCATTTCCTCCCAGCAGGGTCTCGCCAGTGCTCTGCATTTGGATGGAACACCCCTTGCTTGGTTTGTTTCTGAGTTCCAGTGAAAATTCTCCAGGCTTCAGTCCACTTTTAGCTTCCTCTCATCCAAGCATGGAAAGATTTAAAATGATCCTTTTCCTGCCATGGTATTTTTTTGCCCCACCCATAAGGATGAAATAATAAACTTGGAGAAGGATCTAAATGAGTGTGGTGGGTGTTCTGCAGCAGTCTTTGCTCGCTCAAGAGTAGGATTTTTTAAAAGGTCTTGAAAATAAAATGCATTTCTGTTTATCCGGTGACACAGGACAAAAATGTTTCAGACAGGAAGGGTAGGAAATTGAGAGAAACCCAGAGCCAATTATGTCAGACCTATTCTCTACTAGTTAGAAGGTCAACGACCAAAGGATTAAATGATACTTCCAGGCAGCAGCCGAGCTCATGGACTAGATGCCAGTTGGATAACCTTGAATAGCCTCCACCTACATATAAAATTATTTTCTGTAATCACTAGTTTATTCATTTGGTTGTTTACTTTTAATTCTTAACTACATTTTAATTTTAAAATAGTACTCAAACTCCATTAAATATTTCATTTATGATACAAAATTTTTCACATACCATTCCATCTCACAATTCACCCCTTTATTTCACTATCTAAAGCATAAATGTAAATAAAAACTCCCTGACCTGTGAAATGAATTTCTGCAAAAGATGCCCAGCCTACAATGCAATAGGAGTAAATACAAACTTCTTTGCCATGCTTAAAAGTAGAAAGCAAGCTTTCCTACTAAAAATGGTCCTTAGCAATACAAATATTTTTCCCAAAAATAGTTCAAAATTTTAAATATATCTACCTCATAACTAATAAACCTACAGCTGCCTCCCTCAATATTCTTTGCTACAGTTGTTTAGAAATTTATGCAACTATTTGTATATGTGTAGAGTAGTAATAGTTTATTTTGACACTGTTTAGAATTATTTGCACATCTGGTAATTAAAAGAGGCCAAAGCAGCGCATGGTGGCCATGCTTATAATCCCAGGTACGTGGGAGGCTGAAGCAGGAGAATGCAGAATTCAGTCCAAGCCTAGGCAACTCTGTGAGATAAAAAGAATTTTTTTTAAATGGGTGAGAACATAGCTCAGTGACAGAGTGCTTGCATAGCATGTGTAAAGCCAAGTTTAGTCCCCATGTATTGGTCAGTTTTCCCATAGCTAAGACAAAGTGCCCATCAGCCATAACTTAAAGGAGGAAAAGTTTACTTTGGTTTGTGGTTTCAGATGGTTCAGTCTATAGTCAGCTGGCTCCAAAGCAGAAACCGCATGGCCAAAGGGCTTGACAGAGCAAAGCTGTCAAGTGGCTAGAGAGCAGAGTTCAAGGGGAAAAGTGCCAACTAGAGACACATCCTCCAAAAGCACCCCTGCAGTGACCCGCCTTCTACAAGTCCACTCAGCTATGCCCTTCCATGATCCAACCACCTCCCCAGGACTCTCTTCATCCACGACAATCCAGGTTAGATGGCACGTACTATCACTGCAAAAAAATTACTTTTAAATCCTGTGTAAACCCCAAGTCCTTATCATCTGTGCCCAAAGGAATACTCCAATGGCTGTGCTTTGGGTGTGTCTATGACCGGCTAGGGGTACAAACATAATCAGAGGTCACAGCAGGAAGCTGCCCAGATACAAGACTTCCACTGCTGGTTGAGTCCGGACACAGAAATCAGTGGGCAGTGTACCACTGAGATATCAGCAAGAACTTATCGTGTATTTGCTGAGTGGACTTTTTAAATGATGTACAAACAAGTCTACCACTTTTGAGGGATGGCAATGTTTAAAAATGAGATTTCAAATCAAATTTTGATTAATTAAAGCATGCCTTTTCTGGGTTTTTACTTTTCATTCTGAATTATAAACATTTCATTCTGGGTTGTAAACAAATGCATGGATGACAGGATGAGTGTATGGAAGGAGAGCTGCTGCTGACATATTGAATGGAATCCACAACCCTCAGTTTACCAAAAGAAATGAAATGAGGATGGATCTCCCCACCCAGACACAAACAAGCAGGCCAATTAAGTAATAACCAAAACTTTAGCACCAAGAAATTCCAACTGTGGGAGAGCCAGAGCGCAGGAAGAAGCTCTTGCTCAGAACAGATTGCAGCAGTAAAAGCACTCTGCCTTGTCCAGCAGCCCTTGTTGCTGGCACCAGGAGAAGGAAGGTCAAGAAACAAGCAAAGAGAAAATAGCTGAACCCATCACCTGGAAGGCTCAGCAGGCCCAACATAAATGTCACGTTGCCCAAAGGCTCAGTGCTCTGACTCGTCCCTTGGCGCTAGCTCCATCTCTGGATCACTCATAACCAGCAGGGGCATGCCCTTGACCTTGAGATCAGAAAAAGGGCTTATTCTGCTGCTGTCGGGCTGCACGGGATTTTTCCCTTTATGACTGACCTCCTCTAGCAGAGAATAAGCCTTCTCCTTCCTCACTATTTTTCTGCTGATCTTGCTTTAAGACCCTGTATGAAAGGAAGAAAATAAAGAAACTTATTTCAGTAGAAAAATCACTCTATAACAAAAATAGACACACTAAAACAGTGAACTCCAAGGTCTTGTGTGTTTTGTAATACACACAAGTTTTTTTTTATTTGTTTTTGTTGTGTTTTGCTTTGGTTTTTGCTTTGCAGTCTTTTCAAGTTGGGTAACAGAGGGACAGAAGTTCATTAAATTATTTTCTATGGCAGTTGATGTCTTAGTTGTTTAATAATTAAAGATATCTACTTATCGTAATAAAGTCAAGCAGTACAGTTTTTTTTTAAATGAAACAACTTTATTGAATCAAAAATTTGCATGCTGCACAATCAGCAAACTTAAAACGCAAGGCTCTACAAACCGCAGCACCTTGATAAAGCTGTACAACCATTACCACAAGCAAGCCTAGGTAATTTTTCTTTCCCAAATCAAAACACTCTACCCACTGGCCATCATTTCCCAACCCCCAGCCCAAATCCAGGCAACCGCATAGATTTTTGTTCTGGGAATGTTATTTTTTTCAAAATAGACCACAGCAAAGACCCTAACATACTCAAAGAAATACAATTCCTGCAAAGCAGTGCAACTTTTTGAGTCACCAAATGGAATCCTAACATAGATGCAATTTAAAATGATAAAAGTCCTTCTATTTAACAGAAAAAAAGAAATTAAGTTAAACTGTTTTTCAAACCAGAAGGAATATTATTTACTAAAAGCTGAAAGAAAAAAAGATATAAAAACCCCCAAGACAATGTAAGTATCTTGTGTTAGTAAATCCCACATAAAATACCAGTAAATGCTGAAAAACAGTTACTCCTTTCCTTCCTTCCCATCATCCCATTTTCTGTCGTAGACCATTTCTCTACTATCAACATTATAACACTTGCATATTCCTACCCATATTTGTTTAATTTCAGCCCTATTTTTTTCTCTGGTCACTGGGTCCTTTGCAATGGCTTTTCTTTTTCAGAGTTGTCTTATTTTAGTCATGTGCATATCTTGCATGGCAGGATTTCATCACCATTTACATTTTCAAGTATGACTCAAAAGTGGGTCTTCTGTCTTTGAAAAGAGATGCCTCTGCTGGTTACATTTGCATGAAAACTTGCCTTAGTATAGCATTTGGGGGGTTCACATTCTCTCAGAGACATTACCGCAGATTCTTTTCTGGAACGTAATGCTGCTGTGGAGCAGTCAATGGTCAGCCTGATTTCTTCCTCGTAGATGATTTATATTTTCGCCCCAGATGAACAATTTCTCCCTTAGCCTTGAACTACATAACCAAGACAAGGTTCCATGTTGAATACTAACAATTTTTCTTTGATCATTGTTTGGGCCACTTCCTTCTTCCTGTGTTTTCCAAGAGTTTGAATCCTTCATCTGATGGGCTGAGTCCTCTAACTTCACCAATTCTTGTATGTTTGATTATTTCTGTCTGCCTTTCAATATTTATTCAATTTCTCTAAAGTGCTTTAATCTTGTTTTCTTCTACAAGCACTATCAATATTTCAAGCCTGTTGTCTGTCAGAAATCCAGTTTTCTGCCGAGCCTGCTCTTGTCCTTGATAGAAGAGACAGAAGTGCGGGCCTGCGACAGTGTTTTCCAGGTTCCTTGGGTCTGCCACGCTCTGCTCCTGATCTCTCTGGCCACCCGATGTCTGAATTCTTATTTTGTTAAATTCGTGTTCTTACAAAGTACTGTTACTGAATGATGTTCTCTGTTCTGGAGTTGTGCTTTCACCTAGACCCGGTATTCATGTTTTACACGCTGTATTCCTTTCTTTCTTCCTCTCACTTTTGGGGAGAAGCATGGTGTTTTGCCCAGCCTGCCCTCCAATGTGGTGCCTGAGAACTCTCATGGGCTTTCTTCTCACTTGAGCTTGGAGCTGGAGGTTGAGAATGTTGTGTGGTATACATGTTTTCGTACCCTATGGTCCTGAGAGTGGCGGTGAATGGTCAGCTGTTTTGAAAGAGCTTAGCTGTTCTCTTTCCTCCAAGCTTGGTCCAATGCAACATTCTTAGGTTTACACCACTGAGGTGGAAATACTCCCCCTCCCATAGGGGACGTCCTTCCATGACAGGTAGATTCCAAGTTCAGCAGGGAGCATGGGACCCACATTCTGTCAGGAAATGTCTGCCCCGTTCTTGACATCCTCCATTACATCGACCACCTCTTCTCTGCAGCCACTGCAATTCCTCCAACCCTAAGAACAAAAAGGTTACTTGTGACTAGAAGACTTGGCAGTTAATGATTGGTGGGTGTGGTACAAAAAAGATGGAAGGAAGAACTTTGACTTAGAGGTTTCAAAGCACCTTCCTCCTGCCTTCTCACACTTGCTCCTGGTTCCTCAAAGAGCCTGAGATATATAAATTCTGTGGGCTGCCCACTCAGAACTAAATATCTCTCTCTCTCCCTCCCTCTCTCTCTCTCTCTCTCTCTGAATTAAGTAGTGACAATTTTCATAAGAATTTTTTAAGAATTATTAATATTTTACTAAATCACTTTTTTGTTTTGTTTTGGGGACAGAGTCTTGCTATGTAGTTCAGGCTGACCTTGAACTCAGTGATCCTCCTGCCTCAGCCTCCCATGTAGATGTGTGCGACCATCCTCAGTAGCCACCTTTTTCTTTGTAGGACTGCTTTTGAGGATACAGACAGTGTTAATAGTGAAGTGCTCAGAACTGACTTCCTACTGGGTCTGGGTTCCCAAGACCACCCCCAACTTGGATAATTTGTTGGAAGGACTCAAGGGTCTTAATATATATTCTTACTGACAGCTAACACTGATTACAGTGAAAAGATACACAGGACAAATCAGACGAGGGAAAAGGTATACAGGGCAAAATGGAAGAAACTAGAAATAAGGTCATCTCCTGGTTTGGTCACAGTGTCTTAAGGACAGTCCCTGAAATGCCAGGCTACCTGGGGAAAAGCAGGGATTTAGCACACACTACATTGTTGAGACAGGAAACCAAGCATATTATTTAGGAAAGTTTTTATATCAGTATAGGGAAGTGGTTATCAACCCAGTTCCCAGAAACCAGCCAAGGGCCAACCTCTGAAACAGTTTTTCTAAGGACTACAGTCTCAGGCCTGCCAAGCTCTCCTGCACACATATCTTGGTCACTATTTCTCAAAATTTAGCCTGTGATGTGCCTATGGGTCCCGGGGTCATTTAGACTTTAATGTCTCCCCTCTTTCCTCCACTTACTCTTCCTATATTAAAATAGCATGGGGGGCAAGCCATGCCGCACGCCAGAGGCGTGGTAGAGGAGGAGGCGGGCAGGGGTGGTGCTGTCCCGGTGGCAGCAGGTGGCTTCTGCAGGTGGCTGTGCCCAACCAGGCCTGAGCACAGTGCCAGCCAGGTGGACCGGGCTCGCTTGGCCTGCACAGCTGCACGTGCCCCCTTGTGCCGTGTGGGCAGCTGGTCTGGGACAAGCTGGAAGCCGTGACCTTCCTCCATCACCCCTACAGCCAAAGATCCAGCTGCTGGGCAGGGTTGAGCTGGCTGCATCCAGCCTGGAGAAGCAGCCAGGGGCACTCGAGGCAAGCTGATTTCACCATGTGTGTAGAGCAGAAAATACATGCTTGGGGAGACAGCCTAGGACCAAAGGATTCACCGTGGACAAGACCTGGTGGCAGTGTCGTGCAGCAAAAAAAATAATCTACGCAGTTATTCCTAGAGAGAAGTTGGTTTGATCTGGAACCAGGCTCAGGCCTGTCCAGCATTTCTGGATGCACTGCCAAGGGGGGAAGGGTATGAGCTCTCTGTAGGATAACGAATAGGTCCTGAAATCCCTACACTGTGCTTTTGAACATCCAGGCCAGAGGGGGCACAGCAGCCATCTGATTTTCTATCACTCCCCTGAGCTAAGGAGAAAAGGAGGGAGAACGGTGCTGACAGTAGCCGAAAAGGACTCCGCATTTCTGAACACTGCTGAAGCACAGTGTGTCGTCGGTCAAGTTCAGCTCGTCTATGCCACTGATGGTAAAGACACCCACGGATTAGTGGAGATCCTCAGTTTCAGACCACATGAGTTCAAATACACGCCTGTCCCTGTTGAGTGGAAGCAAAGCAGACTTGGAGCAGAACTGAAATGGACCCAGAGCCAAGATAAAGACTTCGAACTACAGTGTAAAGGTTGGTCCTGCTCAGAGTCCGCTCAGCCTGGACAGTCTAGCGCCCACCACTTTTGAACTCAAGAGCTCAATTACAAATTGTGCTGCTATGAACACAAGTGAATATATATCGCTGCAGTATGATATTTTTAATTCTTCTGGAAAAATGCCCAGAAAGGGAATAGCTGGGTCAAATGGGACCTCTAATCCTTGTTTTTTGAGAAATCTGCACACTGATTTCCACAGCAGTTGCACCAGTCTACACTCCCACCAGCAGTGGAGAAGGGTTCCTTTGTCCCCACAGCCCTGCCAGCATTTGCTATTGATTGATTTCTTGATGACAGCCGTTCTTTCTGAGGTGAGATGGAATCTCAATGTTGCTTTAATTTGCATTTCTCAAAAGACCAATGGTGTTGAACATTTTTTCATGTATTTATTTGCCATCTGTATTTCCTTATCTGAGAAGTGTGTGTTCATCTCAGCTGCCCATTTTTATTGGGTCTTTGAATGGGGGGGCTGGTTTTTTAAAAATTCTTTATATGTTCTAGATAGAAGTCCTTTATCTGAGGGACAGTTAGCTAAAATATTTTCCCACTTGGTGGGTTTAATTTTTACTCTGTTGGCAATTTAGTTTGACATGCACAAGCTTTTTAAAAAGGATAAAATCCCAGTTGTTGGTTCTTTGAAAGATTTTGCATGCAATTTGGTTTTTGGTCATGAACTCTCCCATGTCTTCAAGATTTCTACCTCTTTTGTTTTCCAGTAGATTTAGTGTTTCTGTTTTAGTATTTATCTTTGATCCATTTTGACTTTAGTTTAGTGCATGGTTATAGACATGAGCCTATCACATGGGCATGTGGAAAGCCAGTTTTTCTAGCACCATTACTAAAGAGGCTATCTTTCTTCCAGTGAACATATATGGCCCCTTTGAAAAGATAAGGTGGCTGAGTGAATTTGGAGTTGTGTCTGCATCTTCTAATCTGTTCCAGTGAACCTCAGAATTTATAATAGCTAAATCTTGAAAACAACCCAAATGACCATCAACTGAGGAATTGATAAAAAAGATGTGGTATTTTTATACAGTGGAGTACTACTCAGCTATGAAGAAGGATAAACTCAAGGCTTTTGTAGGTGAATGGATGCAACTAGAGATCATACTCATAAGTGAAACAGATCAGACTCACATGTGTAAACATTGTATTGTCTCCCTGGTGTAAGGAGCTGAAAGAGTAAATAAGATCCAAAAGGTACAATAGATATTGTGAAAGGGAAAGAAACTGCTCAAAAGGAGAGAAACTGGGATGGGGGGAAAAGAGAAAAAAAGGAAGGAAAAACAAATATACATATACATATATATAAGCTAATTATACTATTTATTCTCATTAGTTCATTGAAAGGAACAGTTTGTGCTTATATTGTTTGATCAATTTTTCATGCCTGTATCTTAAAATCTGAGCAACCACTTTGAGGATAATATGCACTCTAATAACCACTGCTCATTTCCCATTATCTTGTTTTGAAATTCTGTACGATTGTTTTTATTGTTTTCTGCTCTTTAAAATAAAAACCAGAGCTCAGCTCTGAAAGGAGCAGTCTGTGATGAGTTGTCCCGTGCGCTAACTACAAGAAGCAATCGCAGAAATGAGCCTTAAAACTTGATACTCAGGAACTAAGGTATCCAAATATTCTGATCATTTCCTCTCGATGTACTGCAGGTTTCCTTTTAAATGTTTCTGGTCAAGAGATTGTCAAGAATCTTCAGGATGGTCCACTGATTTTACACAGCATAGCAGTGCAATTATGCCCTGGCCATTCTGACCTCGCAACTTCTAGCTCTACATTTTTATGAACTTGGGACAGGGTAAGTTTGAAGATCTGCTGTAGTTAAATGTGGACTTTAATCTTCCCATGTGTCAATCAGTGGGCCAGAGGAGTAACTCCAGTATCCTGTTTAGACCCTAAAACAACCAGATATTCCTATCAGGATAAAGACTTCCTCTAGATGCCCAGGGTTATCTTCAGTGCAACTGGTCTGGAGTGTCAACAGATTCCAGATACTGTTGGATACACAGGCCCAGTGCCTACATAGTGTTACACTGCAGTTTATGGCATCTACATTTCCAACTTTGCCTGTTAGAAGTTGTGTGTTTGGAGGGAGTAAATCAATGCAGTATAAACAAACAGTGTAAACAGTTCTCTGAGGAAAAAGGGGAGTTCAGGAAAATCTACTAAGCTGTGATATGGAGGCGCCCCCACTTAAAGACTGTCTTCATTCTGTCTCCACATGTCTGCGTTCGTTCACTCACATTGTCTTCAGGCTAAAGAGAAAGACAATAAAAGCAACCCAGCTGAAGTGCATTCTGAAGGTTTTGTAAATTCTCCAGCTCCAAGAGAGATGAAACAAATTTTAGCTAAATAGAATGCTTTTTTGAAACCTTAAATATCCTGAAATCTAAAGTTAACATGAAATGTCTAGGTAGTCAGGTATGCCGTAATATCCACTAATTCTGCCTCAATGATTTCTCCATATGTTTATTACAGTCTTATTACTGGAATAGCTAAGATGTTGTATCCAAGAGGGGAAATTTTAAAAAGAGCACAAATGTTCCTTTTTTAAAATCAGGAAAATATATACTATGTTTCAACACTTCCTACTCACTTAACTAACTCAAAATATTTACATTCCATTTTCTTATCTGCAAAATAATGAGAGATGTATAAAAAAAAAAAAAAAGAAGCCTGTCCCTGTAAACAATGTCTGCATATTTTAACAGAATCCCATCCTCAGACTGAGGGTGATAGTTCTACTCTTGAAACTGCTCTGGTATGGAGAAAAATTAATAAAGCTGCCAGGGTCCAGGAAGAGAAAATATTTAACTTATGACATCTAAATGTTAGAGATCAAACACACATGAATGGAGCAGATCCTGCATGCCTGTATCTGAATATAGATTGAAATGTATGTGTGTACGCACACAGGTTTTACCAGTGATCTCAGATCATAAGGTAAGAGGCCAACATGGAAACAAAACTTAACGGATCTTCAACAGTAAGGGACTAGGCGTAGGCCCCTTGCCACCCCTACCACAGTGCTGTCTCCTTGAACTGTTTGGCGGACAGGGCTCTGCAGTTTCCGTTTGCTCTCACAGGAGCCAGTGGTCACTGGGTCATAGACACACACAGTACCAAAGGCAAAAAGGCTGAATGACCAATTTTTATCAGAGAAAGGAAAGGTTGGCCAGCTTGAATTCCCACCTCTTCCTACACACTGAAACTCTTACCTTCAACAAGCTATTTCCAAACACGAGTGAAATGGGCACAAGGGAAAAGAAAATGAAATGAAGCATCCCAGGACCTGCCTTGGGCACCTAAGGGGACCCACAAAGCTCCCAGGACCCCGACAGCAATCAGCGTACTACTGCGTCCTTGCTCCCATTGAACGCATTTTCTCCTGACTAGTCGCGATAAAATTAATCTAACTACAAAGGGCAGCTCTCTGGTTTCCCCTGCTCTCCTTTTATCCCCTTTCTCTGGTTACTTTTTTCTTCTAAGCTGAAATAGTCTTAGGAAAGTGGGTTGCTCTGGTTATCATTAAATCAATCTTACCTCATATCCTTTCACGAGTATAAAATTAATTCAGAGCGATTCTGATGGCAACTGCACCCAGGCCCTGATCAAAGCTAATTATAATTGATGCAGGGTTCCTGTCATTGTTGCCTGTAGGTAATGGAGCCTGTATTTCAGCTATCAGCGCCTGGTTAATGAATAGGAGCAATGAGAGGCCTACGCATTGTCTCCGGTGACCCTTCTGCATCCCAGAGTGGACTGCATTGATCAACACACCAAGATGGGCTATTATCCATTATTCTATCTTACAATTAGGGAGCACCTGGCACACGGGCAGCCGGGAGCTCTTCTCTCTCTATTTGTATCCACGTGAGCCCCCGGCGCTGACACATTATAGTACACCAATTTCCCTTCATTAAAGGAGAGAATTGTAAGGAACAAGCAGGGGAAGGCTTAAGGAGTTGCTGCGACTAAGTCTCCTCTCTGTTTGCAAGAAGCAGATATTACCCGAAGCCCTGCCAATGTTAGAGATGGCTTTGAAGGGCTGGCTTTTGAAACTTTCTCTTTTTATTTTAAGAAGAACTTACTGACTCCCTGCATCTCCCCGGTCCGCTGCGCTTCCAGGTGATTGAGACTTTGAGCAATTACATGTGCTCAGAAAAGGCAAACTGACTTCACCCTGCTAAATCCTGACTCTAGACTCAACCTGCTTCTCTTCTGGTGCTACAGATCTTTATTTCCACAGTTCAGCCCACTTGTCTTTGGTGGCAAATCTATTTCAGGGTTTTAAAGCATCTCTTGTGAGTTAGTTAATTATGATCATTCTTTTGTAGGGGTTAAAAACCCAATGAAGATTTTTTTTTTAACATCAATTAATAGGCAAGTTTTAAGCCTTCAGGACAGAGGATTTTTACTTTCCAGATGGCACTGGGCACTATGATAACAGTTTAGAAGCTGGGGAAGAAGCTGAGTGAAAAAGTGAGGTCACAGATGCTATGGCCTTAGGGACTTCAGGTAGGGTTTTGCCATTTGAACCCCTAAGGCCACCTTACTTGGGATTCTAAGTAGTCCCTGGAGGAACTTCCTAGCTTTCTACCACACCCACCAGAAGAATCAATTAGAATCAGAAAGGTAAATTAGATGAACTTCTAAAGAAGGCTTATTGAATTCTCAGGTTCTCAAACAGAATGACCCAGGGCTTGAGGGTCAGTCACATCTACATGGGAAATGGCAGTTCAGCTACCACACAGACCCTCAGCAGCAGCTAATGTTTTTCTCTACCTCACCTCTCTTTCCAGCCCCTAGAACACAAGAGAGCCAACACAAAACACAAAGGAAGTTTGTCTTCCAGGAAGTCTTCATGGTAACTCAAGTTTACAAGTATGAGGGTGAAAGAAGACAAGTTCATACATAAATTTAAAGTGGCTCCAGGGAGTTTCCTCACATCATCCGAATGTGGGTGAATCAGTCAGGCATGGTCAAAAACCACATTCCACACCATTAAATTATTATGATGGGGTGTTTCTCTTATTGTGAGGTGTGTTTTTGTTTCATGCAGTACTGGGGATTTGCATGAGGTAGGAGAAGAGACATCAGTCATCAGATCTACTTCACTCACATGCTTCTTAACCTCTCAGCAAGTACTTCTGTTCTCTTCATGGCCACTCAGGTCTCTTGGAACCGAGTAATCAATGACAGAGAACACGTCATGGAACCTCAGATCAAAAACAGATCTTCAGAAACAATGAAGCAAAGCCAGGCAGGCTGGTACACATTTGTAATCCCTGCACTCAGGAGGCTGAGGCAGGAGGGTCGCCATGAGTTGGGGGCCAGCCTGGACTACATGTGAATTCAAGGCCAGCCTGAATTACATAATAAGACCTTGTCTCAAAAAAAAAAAAAAGAGAGAAACCGTGAAGTAAGGTCATTGTGTGGAATGTGAAATTGCTGCTGCTGTGCAGGTATATCATGTGAGGATCCCTGTAAAATGACTATGGGAGTTATTTGATAATGTAGAAAAATTATAAATTGAAAAAATTAAGATGCAACATTATACACTGTGTGTGGGTAAATAAATGCAAGCAAATACATCAAACTGCTAATTATGGCCATGACTAGGTGTTGGGATGATGAGAAATATTCATCTTCTCTGTTCTACTCTTGATTTTCTGAATTTAAATTTATTCAAGGAATAAAAGAATGAGCAAGCATTACTCTTATAATAAAAAAACTTTAAAATTTATAAATGTCTTCTCCACCCTAGACAGAAATATACCCTCATTGCTCCACACACAGCCACCTTACCGACTGCTCTTTCAGACCCAGTTAAGGAAATCTTCTAGAATTTGACAGCTGTCATTTATGTCTACCCATGCTGTCCCTGTTGAAATTGAAACCCACATCCTTCATGGACTCAGAGCAGCTCCTTCTTACTTACTGAGAGGGTTGTCCATGATGCTACCCTTGCAGCTAGTGTTTATTTATGTCCCAAAAGTCTCTTGGGAAGGAAATGCATGGCCTGTCAGGAAGTGCCTGGGGAGGGGAGCCAGCAACTGTCAGTCAACAGAAAGGAGTGAGTTCTGGCTTCTGGGAGGGAGTGGCTTTGAGGGCCAAGAAGAGCACTTCCCAGATAAAGGTCTATCCAGCAGAGTTTTGGAAGCAGTATGTGAAGACATTTGCCTAAAATTCTCAACAAGCACACATCGAATGGTGTGATAGTTAAGCTTGATTGGCTTTGGAGCCAGTGAGGATTAATCAAGTACACTGCTGAATGTGCCTGGGTGGCCACAGAGGCATAACCCTGGGGTCTCTGTCTGTCCCTGGCTCCCTCTTTGGTACTCATTCTGTCCTGCTGTGCTTCCCGGCTATTGTGAGTGAGAAGCTTCCTCCATCTCACCCCACCACCGTGATGGCGCTGCCTTGGAACCAGCCAACTAGGAACAGAAACTGTGAGCCAAATAAGCCTCTCTTGCTTGAAGTTGTTGATGCTGGGTATCATGTCTCAGTGGTGGGAAAACTGACCAATACATATGGCAATCCTCTCAACCTTATGAAGCAGTCAGAAAGAAATGCTTCCTAAGGTAAATAAAATGGCCAAAGCCTGCCTTCCCTTACAAGGAATATGCAATTAAAGCTACTATTGTAGTTCCTCCTTCCCACTGCTCAGGCACCCCTGGCTCTAATTCATCTCCTTGCTGCCCATTCTGGGGCCCTGGTTTTAAGCAAAATTTCAACTGGAAGTTACTATGCTTATAAAACAAATAAACAATCTTGGTTTCCTTATGTGTAAACAGACCTAAAAATAGATGTTCTAATCCATTCAGAGCCTGCTCCCACTTCCCAGGAGCCAGCCCCTCCACACCCATTCAACATCTCTCTCAACAACACTAACAATCTGTTTTTATTTGAGTTTATCAGGCTTCATTCCAGCATTTGGCACACAGGAGGCACATGGGAAATGTTTTCTTCAGAATTGTCAGTTCTTTTGGTGATGGTAAATCCCACGTAATCTTTTATCACATATTTGCAAATACAAGGAATTTAATCTACATTGGACAGGTTAAGATTTCTGACCTTGTATCCATTGCACATTCAATCACAACAAATAAACTGAGCGTGGTGCAGGATGCCTGTGATCCCAGCACTCTGGAGGCTGAGGCAATCCAAGGTTCAAGCCCAGCCTGGCCAATTTAAAGACAGAGTGAGTTCTTACCTCAAAATAAAGAAAATATTTAAATGGCTGAGGATGTAGCTCAGTTCAAAATTCTGGGTTCAATTCCCAATCCCAAAAACAAAGAAGTCCCACTAGGCAAATTCTTAATGCTCAGGGCCCCAAAACAAAGGTGAGGGTAGAACAAAGGTGGTTCTTGTTTTCATAGAGCTCAACCTGCAATGGAAAGTGATGGCGTAACTAATGCTTAACTATGATGTATTCGATTTTTAATTATTTTAAAAAATATTCTCTCGGGGCCAGGTGTGGTGCCACACATCTACAACCCCAGCTACTCAGGAGGCTGAGACAGGAGGATAGAGTTCAAGGCCAGCCTGGGCAATTTAGAGACACTGTCTCAAAATAAGTAAATAAATAAATAAGTAAATAAGACTGGAGTGACACTCAGAGATCCTTGGGTTCAATCCCTACTGCCACAAATAATAACAGAAATATTCTTTCGGATACCAATAAGTTATTGAGTAACTCCTTTTAAAAGGACTAGGCCAAGTAAATATTACCATGTTTGGGGTTGCTCCCCCCTCCTTCTGGATTTAGAGTCCAGATTCTTTCTTGTCCCTAACAAAGGTTGAACAAAATGAGCACAAAGCGGTGGCAAAACTTATTTGGAAAAAAGTGAAGACTGAAGGAAAAATTGGCTCTGCAGAGCAAGCTTGAGCTGAGTAAAAGAAAAAACCAAGATAAAAGTACACCCCGGTGAGAGCAGGGAGGGCTGGGATAAGGAAAGTCGTGATAACAAGTGCTTCTCAGCCTTGCCGTGTACTTTGATGCTGTTCAAATCTCCAGGAAACCCACAAGAACTTCAACAGACAGTCCTGAGAGGAGGTACTGGAATTCCACACCTCTGGGTGATGTCAGGTCTAGGCCACCCTACTGAGAACCTGCTTGAATTCTTTTTTTTTTTTTTTTAATAAAAGTACAAAAACATATTAACAAACAGACACCAATTAGCATAAAAAATAGTACAATCACAACTGATCTATAGACAAGGTAACATGGTCTCAACAGTGGTTATTGCTTTATCCATTGATATCTTCGAAGTGTAAATATATGAACCCATATACAGACATGCAAAATTGGTCACACCATTAATCCTCTCAACAACAGAAAAACACAAAAACCAAACATCCAAAGACAGAAAACAAAACAGGCAAACAACAACAACAACAAAAAAAACCCACCAATAGTTGCTGCTTTGCATATTGATATCTTCGAAGTGTGTGTTCAGGATAATACATACAGATATAAAATGTCGATCAAATAACCCGTCATCAATTATTCCTTAGCATTAAGTGATATAATACAATAGTAGAACCATGTTAGCCCTCCTGCATATATGTATATTCATATATACATACATACATTTCTGTCTCTTTCTTTTCTCCTTTCCCTCGTCCCATCTGTTCTTTGTTTTTGGACAGATTTCCTTCATGTCTCTTAGTTTATATTCCCACGCTCGCTTACTTACACCAGTGATACAATGCGTTGTCTGCACATGTATTGCTGATTTATTTCACTTATGAGTATGGACTCCAGTTTTGACCACTTGCCTACAAAGTTCTCAAAACTGTCTTTCTTTATAGCTGAATAATATTCCATTATATAAAAATGCCACAATTTTTTAATCCAGTCTTCTGTGGATGGGCACTTGGGTTGCTTCCACATTTTAGCTATTACAAATTGCGCTG
>PVLD010016682.1:0-44168 GCA_004027595.1 Dinomys branickii | reverse complement strand
TTGACCCAGCAAATCCCTTTGTCCTCTTCCGGCGTCGCTTGGGACCCCCCGCGCGGCTCACCCGACACGCGCGAAACGTGGGATTGCCGGGCGTCCCTGCCGCTAACAAGCCGATCTCTGTCGGGAGTCGTTGGGGGGCTGCGCCGGCTCGGGGCGGTGGGAGGGATCGAGGGGTCCGCGCTCTCAGGGCGCTAGGACCCAGCAAATTCCTCTCTCCTCTTCCGGCGGCTTTTGGGGCCTTCCGCGCGGCTCGCCCGACACGCGCGAAACGTGGGACCGCCGGGCGTCTCCGCCGCTAGCAAGCCGATCTCTGTCGGGAGTCGCCGGGGGGTTGCACCGTGTCGGGGGGGCGGGAGGGCCCGAGGCGGCTGTGCTCCCACTGCGCCTGGACCGATCCCCGCTTCTTCCCCGCGGGGATCGTCCCCGGCTCCCAGCGTCTGGGACTTTCCCACGTCTCACCCCGGCAGCCTGGTCCGCCCTACCACATCTCCCCCGGCATCTCAGAGAAATACGCCCAGTTTAAACTTCCCAGCCGAGGTTCCGGCATTCATGCTCACCAAGTCTGTCTCGAGCTGGTGGTGTTTATTAAGGAGGTTCGCTCCCTTGCTGCTCACCCGGTCGCCATCTTCCCCGGATCCTCCATTATTGAGTCTTGAATATACTCATTCACTGATCTGCTTTGTATAAACCAAAATGATCCAGGGAAATGAAATTTCTACTCATTCATTTGCATTAACCCAGCCCTTTAATGGCTATAAAACATCTTTCTGGAAGGAAAACCACCAGATGTAACTTCACGGCATGAACAAGTTAACACATCCCCTTTTACCTAGAATATATTAGTCTGCCTTCTTCAGAGAATTAAAACCAAAAGGAGATGTAGACGTGACTTATTTAAGGAATTAATTCACAGTTATAGCTGATGTTTGAAGGGTGGAGACCCAGAGGAGCCAATAGCATCGGTTCTGGTCCTCATTCCTGGCAAATGCAGAAAACCTTTGTCCTAGTTTAAAGGTGGTCGAGCAGAGAGAGAACTGCCCTGTTCCACATTTCGTTCTGTTTAGGCCTTCCATAGATTAGATGGGACCCACCCACTATGAGGAAGGTGCACAGCTTTATTCAGTCTGTGATCAGGTGTTGATTAATATGGAGACACATCGACACACACAAGAAGAATGTCTAACTAGGACCTGGACTCCCCATTGTCCATTCAAGTTAGCACATAAAATGAACTATCACAGACAGCAGTTTGAGAAGTAAAACAGTGTTAGAGAAAACAAAGATTACCATGAGGATGCTAACATGCCCCGTGCCCCCGTAGTAGCCCTGTGACTCTTTAACTGAGCTCTTCCAACTTCTCTAGATTGCTAGCATTTTTCTTCCAGTCTGTTCAAGCCCTGTCCACTTTCAGAGCAACACTTAAGCTGAGGCCAAGGCCTGTGGTTCCAAATGCCACCCCCTCACAAGCCCAGGAGACTTTCTGGCAAATTTGTGGCAGATGTTTGTGGGATCCATTATACATGCCAAGCATAGGTGAGTTAATTCACTTAGAAGCTCACCCATGCCAAGGCTAAGTCATTTGTAATTTTTGTTCGTGGTTCTGAAATTATTGGAAAACATGTGAAGAATGTTGGTTGTCAAGAATTGACAGTGCTCACCTGTATTTATCCCATGAAACATCTGCAAAAGTTCAACTGAAATATGACTTCCAGATGAGCAAATGCTATCAGTATCCAAGTTGCTCTCCCTGGTTTCTACCACTGTGAAAACAGGAATTTATATCTCTTCATTTTGATGTTAGTCAGTTTCCCTGAAAAATTTTGTACTTTTGAGGTATATCCAGTCATCTGTGCATCTCTGGAAAGCTGAGTAGTTGTGGTTGTATGTGTGTACATATGTGTCCCTGTATGTGTTTGTATGGATAGGTCACAGGGCTGTAAGTGTGGGCTGTGTATCAGCTGCTTTATTTTTCTGTCTACTTTCTTCTTATGTGTCATAGTGAGAGCTGACCCACTTCCATATTAAGGACTCCCCTAAGGGTAGAATAACATGTGTATAAGGATGCTGGGATCATCTTCCATGTGGTTATTCATATGTGGCTTCCAGGGAGGTTACTTCTGGAGCCCAGTTAATTCCTGAGTTTAAGACCCTAACCATGCTTCCAAACTTGATAGTGGCCAGTCTTTTCACAAACACCTGGGAAGAAAACATGGTTAGGAAAAGCTTTTATAGGTAATAGTAGTTAGGTCCAATAGTCCTTTGACAGATGCTTTTGGGACAACATGATAGACTCCATCTCACAGAAGGATGTTCAGGGAGTGTCCACAGGAGCACTTGTCACCTAAGGCTGAGCTTGATGAGGACAGGCTTCTAACTCTCACATAACCAGGTACAAGCTGTCATGATGTTACCCTGCTGTCTGTGGCAGTACTGTGTCTTCTGTAGCATGGCTTCTTACTAAAAGATTGGACTTTAGAATGGGGTCTTTCAATTCCTGTTGGAGCCTGTGTTTGGGACGTGGTGGCCCATGCAATAAGTGTGTTGCTTGACCTGCCCCAGGTCAGAGCTCTAGCCCAAGTCAGACCACAGCAGCAGAGCAGTGGTTCCTTAGATGTCAGCACTATGAGTGGGGAGGTGCTCTTGAGCACATGCATTCTACAGGAGGCTAGACTTGACTTCAATCACCAGCCTCTGGTTGGATGTATCCAGCAGCCAGACGTGGGACAAAGCCATGGCCAGCATTCTTTCTGCCTCAAAGATTAGTCTGCTGGAGAACTGCTTCTGAGAACATACTGGGATTCATGGAACTGGAGGGAGATGCTCAGCAGGCTTTCACCCACTTCTTCATCCATCAAGCAGACACTTCTAAGAACCTTGTGTTTAGATGGGCTCAGAGGGCGTGGCAGTGACTAAGACTCATGTGGACCAGACCTTGAGAACATGCAGATAGGGCTCTAAAAGTAGGAGATGTGGGATAGAACCAAGAATATTATCTTTGCAACATTTTAGAAAATGTGTGAAAACACGTGTAATGTAAACAGAATTGTAGCAGGAATGTTTATGTACAAGTATTTGTCAACCTCAGTATGTTCCACATACATTTGTTTTCCACATACAGTTTTACTGCATATTTTAAAAAGCATAGCTATATGTGGAAGCCCTTTGAAGCCTTGTGTGGTTGGTCTGGGAAGTTGTGAAACTTCCCAGTGGGCTCCTTAGAGGAATCACATAACACAGATAGGCTTCTACAAGCTGTCACATTTTCAGATGGTGAGGAAGAGTATGTCCCTGAGCCCTTGTTTCTCAAGATCTTCTGACTACAGGTGTCCTGAATGCTACACATTAAGCTATAGGTACTGAACTCTGGATCATAAACTTAAGTTATTCATGCATATGCTTGACAAATGTTTATTGAATGCCTACTTTAGCACAGGCATACACCTAGGCATTGGAAATATGATCCAACATTTTAAAAAGTAGATAAAAGCAATAACCAATAATATAAAAGTAACATTGTCTTAGTTACTTTTCTGGTGATGGGGAAAAAATACCTGACACCTAAAATTAAAGGAGGAGAGGCTTGTTATAGCTCACAGTTCATAGAGGTTTCAGTTCATAGTTGGCTTGCTCCAAGGCAGCATGGCAGAGGGGCATCACAGAGAAGAAACAGTCCATGGCAGGCAGAAGGCCACAAAGCAGCAAAATATTGAGAGGAAGCAGCCACAAAGAGCTAGAAGCCTCTCTCTTCTATTCCTTCCAGGCCACCTGCCCTTTGATTGGTGCCACCCACACCCATAGTGGCCCTTCCGATGATCCACACCCAGAACTATGTGTGCCAGACCAGTCAGAGGACTAATTTAGTAATCATACACTCCTAATCAAGCATCACATACCCTAGATCCAGCCACCTCCAAAAAACCCCACCTATGATCATGTAAGGCTTTGAGGGGGACATCTAGATACAAGCCATAACAAATATTGTCAAGACTATAACAGTAATTCAGATAGATGCAATGAAGTAATGTATGAACTCATATTTTTTAGAAATAATTGATATTTATTGTATACAGTGGCACCTTGATTCATGAATTTAATTCTTTGCACAGTTCTGGTTGTAGACCAAGTTGAATGAGAACAGAATCAAATTCAGTGGTTAGGTTCAGTGTTGACCTTATGGGGAAACTTGATTCAATTCTCATCCAATTTGATTTATGACTAGAATTGTGGAAAGAATTAAGCTTGTGAACAGAGTTACTACATATAAGTAAAAGTATGTAATATCTTTAAGGTAAAAGTAATTAATATTTATTACCTTCTAGTATATTAAAAGGTAAAAAGAGCAATGGGAAAAAGCAGAACAGAATAAGGAGTTGGGGGAGATACCCTGTTAGGACTGGGTGTTTGTTAACTAAGTGGTGGATTGGAGTATTCCAAAGTACTTACAGTACAGGCAGAGGCCGCATTCCTGTCTGGGAGAAATGTGTCCCAGATAATGCGAAGTGCGGTGGAACCCAGAGAGCAAAGGAAAAGGAGCAGTAGGTGACAACAGGGAGATCATGGGAGGGAAAGACTGGGACCCTTCACAGGTGAAAGCAAGCAAAGGGGAGTTGGGCCAGAGGGCATCCTGACCACATCGTGTGTCAGTAGCTACTGTGTCCTGATTGTACCCTGACTGAATGGTCCTGACTGCATCACAGGTTAGTAGTCAGTAGCATCATTTTAGCTTTTATAGGAAAAGCAGATCAGCAGTGAAGAAATGGACTCAGAGGTTGGGCATAAAGGTAGTTCAGCCAGACTAGAGAACAAGGGTGTGAAGGGACAGGAGATATGAAAAGTAAAGACAAAATAACATCCCAAATGACTGGATGTGGGGTATGAAATAAAGAGGAGGCTAAGAGGACTGGGTGTTTCTGTCCTATGTACTGGGAAGGATAGAATTAGTAATATTTCTTATGAAATAAAATGAGATGAATGTGAGAAAAGGAGGGAGCCAACCAAGGAGACTGAGGCAAAACAGCAGTTCACTGGGGGAGAGTAAGAGCCTGTGATCCCCAGAGGTTAAGAAAATAAAGACTCCACAGGCGATGATGGTCATGTGTCAAGTACTGGGTTACTATGGGTTTAGTAAAGTGAAGGCAGAGTTTGCTGTGGGCTTTGGTGTCATGGAGGTTGTTGTGGCCTCTACTGTCCTCCTCTGCATTTCCAACTGATGTGATCTCTGCATGTGGCTGATCACCCACGATGCTGCAGTAGGATCCACTCAGGGCTTCTTATCATTGGTGAGCACCTCTGCGTAAGGGATGATCAAAAATATGGGATGTGTTTAAGTTAAAAAATTGATTTTAATAAAATTCCCCTGAAAATACTTCCCTCTTGCTTCCAGAACACTTATCTCATTGTTCTCGCCACTTGTCGAGGAGATCTGGAGTCCTCTTTCCTAAATGTCTATTCAAAGTGTGATAAAAATCACAGTGAATGCCACTGCTGAGCACCACCCAATGGAAAGGCAACTCGTTAAAAACATGATGCTGTGTCCTCATCCGCCTTAGTCACTGGGCCAAGCACCGTGCAACTTCTGGATCTTCCTCAAAGTCACAATGACCATGAAAGGGAGATGTTTTGAATCTGTTCAGGTCATCGAGGCAGCCTGGAGAGAGAGGGCAGGCAAATACCCTCAGGAAAGAGGACCCCAGAGCTGCTACAGAAAGTGGCAAAGACGATGGGATGTGTGTGTTCAGAACAAGGGTGGTATTTTGAGGGAGTTTTTTTTTTTTTGGCAAAGCATCTTTTATAAACTTCTTAAAAATTTTAAACATTTACTCTATGTTTCAATTACACACTGCATCAGGAACTATTCCAGATGGAAGGAGCTCAAAGATAAACTGGACATTCTCCTCATCTGGGATATCTTCTATTCTACGGAGAAAAATAGAAAGAGAAAGATAAATAGAATATGTTCTAGCATAATAAATGTATTGAGGTATAGTAAAATTATGAGAGTTCAGAGAACAGAAAAATTTTCTTTAGGCTCTAGATTCAAATGTGGCTGATGTGACCTTTGAGTTTGGCCTGGAAAGATGAATAGGATTTGGAATTAAAGAGGTGGAGGGGAAAGGAGAATATTTAGACAGAAGGAATACATGAGCATGTATGCAGGTGTGAAGGCAGGAAGGGAGTGTTGGGCTGGGGGGTACTGTCTGGGAGGAGAGAGAGGTGTGCAGGTTGAAGCCAGGGTTTTGGTCAGGGACCTGATGAAGAGAACCTAGGAATGAGAGCATTAGTAGCAGATCTTGGCCTGTTGGGAGCAGGGCTGCACAGAAGGAAGCCTTTGGAAGCTTCATTTGTGTACAGCCTGCTCCCCAGCCCCGCATCCTGCTGTGTTTGCAGCAGTGTTAAATTTGCATAGGAGCTCAAACCCTGCTGGGAACTATGCATGCGAGGGATTGAGCCAAGCACCGCATGAGGAGCTGATGTAATAATATCAGAATAAAGTGCACAATAAATGTGATGTGCTTAAATCACCTCAAAACTGCCCCCACACACGAAGTTTGTGGGAATATTGTTCTCCTCAAAACTCCCCAAAAATGTAAGGACTGGTGCTTTACCTAGTAGTCAAAGGCGGACTCACTGAAGTTTGGGCCCTGCAGTGCTGTGCTGCTTCAGGAAGTGTCCCATGGCTGAGTTTACAGAGTCATCCAGTGTGATCCCAAATCGCGCTGGTGTCAGTGGAGGTGAGCAGGGCGGAGCTGAGACCTGGGTACCTCCCTGAAACCATAGGGCCCTTCAGAGTGTGATGAATGGCTTGGCCTCTGCCATCCCAGCAACTTCTCACCCTGGCCCCTCCCCACTCTCTGAGCCGTGAGTGCTTACGCTTCACTCCATGACACAGCCTACTTATTTTGGGAACCCCATGATTAGCAGTTTCTACATGAAAGAAACAGAAGGGTCCTGTATATTCCAGGACTTCCCACCTGCACCCTGTGGGCTTTATCGAGGCAATTGTGCAGCTGGGAGCTGGCCTATCCAGTCACCTGGCACTGACACCACGCTCTGACCTCATCTGCGGTCATCAGGTGTTCTCAGCATTGTCAGGAATTATTGAGCAAAAGCTGCTCTTGAGGCCCAGAGAAGGCCATCCACAGTACTACCAGGCACTTGGTGCCACCACGATACCCATGTGGCCTCCACTTCTTATCCACAAATTAGTACCCAGGCAGCTGCCCACTCACTTTCCCGGAAAGAGAAATCCCAGGAGGAGGCCACTGTGCCAGAGGACGGGAACCCTTTCAGTGCACTACAGCTCAGTGCCAGGCGGAGCAGGCAGTGTCCCAGGGGAGCTATCACATCGGTGATGCCTGGAGGGGAGGACCCCAGGGCCCTGGGGGAAGGGCCTGGCCCACAGCCAGCTGGCATCCCCCTTGTTTGGAGGAAACAGAGAGGTGAGGCTGGCTTCCTCCTGAACATGCCCATAAAAGGACAGAAGTTCTGCTCTCTGGTCGCGCTGAGCAAGAGAGCTGATAATACATCATGTGGAAATGTGCATGTTTCCACGCTCTTTGCATAGATGTGTGTCCGTGTGCATGTATGTGTGTGCGCATGTACACATGTGCATGTGTGTGCATGTGTGTGCATGTGCATGTGTGCGCCTGCTTCCACAGCCTGCAGCCTGTGTGTGCCGACAGATGGCTTCAACCTCATCTTCTATCCAGTGTTACAGAAGATAAAAGTGAAACTGGGTGACATGCTGCCTCCTCCATTCAAGAGGCAGAAAAAAATAAATTAACAAGGCTCTTCAGGGGAAGCCCTTATGGTAGAGAAGAGCAGTCCAAAAATCCCGTAAGGCTTTACACAAGAGGCAAAGAGCAGCTGAACCACTGCAACGTGCTTTTTCCCCTCCCCCTTTCTGAGTTCTCCAAAATATATGATCTCTGCATCAGAAGTAGGCCAGGGTTTATGGCTGTTATGAATTATCTATGAAGGGATGTCATTACGCAGGAGACCTGAACAGACACTGTTCCACCTCCCCTACCTCCCAGTGCTGCAGTTTCTGCCATGGCCGCCCCTGCTGTGTTGCACCTGAAACGGATGAGGTGTGCTCTGTAAAGCACACAGTGAGGCCCTGTGCCGATAGAGGTGGCCGTGCCATGGTTGAAACCGACCTTTCCTGGAAGAGGGCTTTCCCGCTGCCTAGCTGCCCCCCAAGTGCGGAGGACTGCGGGGATGGGAGCTAGCCTCGCTTGTCCTGGAGGCGGGTGAGAGCTGGTTGAACCAGGAAAGCTGAAATCCGTTGCCCATCCTCTGCCTAACCTTTATGACAGACTCTACCATTGCTTCGTGAAGGCCAATTATGAAAATACTCTTTTTTGTCTGGGACTGAGAGCCTTCACAGAGTGAACAGAAGAGCTGGCTGTGGGGTCCTGGTGTTTTGCGTCTGCACTGCTATGCAGGCGTCGAAAGGTGAGCTCAGGGCCCAGGAGGCAAGAGAAACGGTTTCCAGGATGCAGAGTCGGCAGCACCTGTGAGCCACAGCACTGAAAGCAGCCTTCTCTGCTGTGGGTACCTGACTTCCCATCCTCTTTCCTTCTCTAGGTGGGTAGGTTAAAGTCCTGAGTCCCCCTTTCACAGCCTTGAGCCAGCTATCACTCTTTAGGGAGGGTTTTCATTGTTTAATGATTAGCGACTGTTCATCAGTTACCTCACGTTACTGCTATAACACATTTTGGATGAGGCGCATGTGTGATTTTTTTTCTCATTTTAGAGATTAAATAATTGGGAATCAGAATGCAGAAATAACTTGACAAGGTCTGTGCCAGAACAGCAAGGAAGTGGGGCATGGTGGTGCATGGCTGTAATTCCAGCACTCAGGAGGCGGAGGTAGGAGGTTCACTTGTGAGTATGAGGCCATCTGAGCCACATAACAAGACCTTGTCTCAAAAAACAAAAATTAAAAAAGCAAGAATACAGATACTTATGATATGGATCTACAATATAAAAGCAAGTCTGACAATGTCCCCCTGCCCCTGCCACATAAGAAGAAGCAAAACCCTGTCGTCAGAGTGCAGAGTTCTTTGCCAGGATTTGCTCAGCTCCTTCCTGAGTCACAGTCCACCCCCTCCCCATATTTTCTTAAACTCAGAGACACACAGCTCCTCATGTCAGGGCCTTGTCATACTCGGAGACACAGCTCTTCGTGTTGGGGCCTTGTCACTCTCAGAGACACGGCTCCTCACGTCGGGCATTGCCGCTCTCACCAGTGTGTATTTCTCCGGGACTTTTGTCTGAGCTTCCCCTTCTCTCATTCTTGTCCTCTCCTGTGCCCCATCTGCAGGGCCCTGGGGCTCCCACTTCAGCCTTTGCTGCCCATTCTAGAGCCGCCACACTGTCTCACTGATACCTTCCCGTAGCTTTTGGCTGTTAGTGCACAACTTGGGCACCACACTTGATTCTCAGCATCTTCCTGGCAGGAGGTGGAGGAGGTACAAGAAGCTAGTGAAAGTTGGCAGCTCAGACCTTGGAGATGTTTTTCTTCCTGTTCACTGTCCCTCTGTCTGAATGTCCCCCACAAGGACTCAGTTGAGGTTTGTAACTGTCCTATGTGATGTCAGTGTGTGATTCCATCCAGATCCCAAGATCAAGTCGCAGCCACCACCCTGTTCACCACTCCCAGGGACCCTGGTGGCCGTCAGTGCCATACTTAGCCGACATGCTGAAGAAGGAGCTGACTTCCAGGCTCTGTGTCAGCCGGTTTACCTCTGTGTCGGTGCAGTGCCTAGTGAGAAAGCGGTCCTTACGGGAGAGAGAACACAGCGTCACATTCAAGATTCTCTGCCACTGACTGGCTCTGTGATCTCAGAAAGTTCACCACGGTACTCGAGGCCTCAGTGTGTGTATCAGGAAAAGGAGAGGTAGATGCTATTGAAGCTATTTGGATGAGGAAAGATTATTTCATAAAGTGCTTTGTGCATAAAGGATATGCATGAATATTGGCCATCATTAGCATGGACAAATTCATTTTTATGAGCCAGTAAATCGAGGGATTATTGGTAGTAGGGCAAGATGGCTTTGCCATCACTCATGAACTAGTGGCTTAGGGTGCAGTCATAGGAGACAGACTGCTTAAACAGTGGGGATGGAAGTCCAAGGTCTGGCACTGGAAGTCTGGTGTCTGCTGAGGGTAGTGTGCCACACTGTGGGGAAGGTGATCACCTCTCCTATCTCACAGGAGGCCACTAATCTCACTCAAGGAGCTCTATCCTCTGGGCCTAAACCCTCTGGAAGGGCTCACCTCAGAATGCCATAACACTGGGGGTTTAGGCTTCACTAGAGCCTGAGGAGTACAGATAGTATCTAGGCGTCACCATATTGTTACTTTTTATAGTGCAGTTTTAAAAAGAAGGGAAGAAGTTTGTTTAAGGCACGAGCTTTTGAATCAAAGAAATCCATTTGCTCTTTGCCCAGTTGGGTGTTTGTGTTAAAGGATGGAAGATGCCATGCTCAGCCATGATAGAGCAGTGTTTTGTTTTGTTGATTTGGCTCTTTGAGACAGGGTCTCACTATGTAGTCCAGGCTGGGCTTGAACTCACTGTGTAGCCCTGGCTGGCCTTGAACTCATGGTGATCTGCCTGGCTCAGCTTCCCGAGTGCTGGGATTATAGGTGTACACCACCTCAGTGAGCTGAGCACAATTTTAATACATGGTTACTTTTGGAATTTTCTTCTGTGAAGCTATCCTGATTCATTTCTGTGGCCCCAGATCCTAGATGGATCATAACCAGCTTTTTCTGAGTTCTACATAAGCATGTGAGAACATAAGAAACATTCTCTGCAACAAGATATGAGACCATGCTGGACCCCAAAAATGTTGCATCAGCTGCAAGCTGGTGAGCTGACCAGCCCTGGGGTGGCCTAACTCCCCTGGGCCATAGGATCTCATCACAAAGCAAGGCATTTTCTCAGGCGGCTCCTCGCCTGGTATTCAGGGCAGCTAATTTATAGTTGAACGCATTGTCATTCATAACTCAGGAAGGAAAGGCAAAATTATCCTCATTACTCTGCTCGAAAGTTCTGGTGCCTGCGAAGCCACTGAGTTCTGCCATTGTAGAATTAGCTCTGAGCCCTCAGGCTTTTAATTAAAGGGCTTTGTGAGTCAGAGAGTTTACAGTCCTGTCAGATCTTCAGGGAGACATAAAGGGAGGTCCCCCTTCTGTCCTCTAGTCCTTCAGACATTGGCTCCCTCTGGGGTGAGGGCATGGTCCTCTTGGGGACATCTGGGAAAAGCCTGCAGCTCCCATGCTGGGCACAGTGGGTGTCCCTGGCATCCTCCTGTGTGGCCTCCTTTATTTCTGCCAGCTCCCTGAGCTTGCTGTAGGTTTTCACCTAACACTGTCTCCCCTTTGGGTGGTTTGTACTGAATATATTTTCAGTTCCCAGTGTAATGGCAATATAAGGATTGTCTTTAAAAAGTGGTTTTGAATGTGTCAAAAGCAAGGCTGCCGGCTGTGTATCTTTGGGTCCCCAGAGAGTGCAGTGTAGGGAACCCCTCCTTTTAAGGTATTCCAGCTCCTGCTAGAAAAGGATTTAAATAACATGGCTCTTCTGACCATTGCCCTGTGGTTTTCAGGCTACTGACTGTTTAACCTGAGTCTGTAGGGCTGGAATTTCACACCATTCCTTCCTGCTGCTGCCTTCCAGAGAAGGTGAAGTTGCACTTGGCAGATTCCTCTGCTTGGTATGGCAGACAGGGTGAGAATACACTGGGATGTGCCATGGGGTGTCACCTAGACCTGTTCTCCCCCTCCTACTACCCACAGTGTACACAGTGCTATGCTAGGGAAAGAGCTCAACCACACGCACCCACTGTAGCATGTGTTACAATGTCCTGCCCCAAGGATCCCTTAGTGTCCTGGCAACAGATCTCAGCTCCTTGGAGGGGCATGCTTTTTGAACCAGGTCTTGCTATATAGTACAAGATAGCTTTGAATTCACTGTGTAGCCTCGGCTGGCCTCAAACTTGTGGTGGTCCTCTTGCCCCATCCTCCTCTGTGGGATTTGCTGGAATTACAGGTGTGCACCACTGCGCCTAGCTCCCAGTTCCTTATTGTTTGCCTTCTAGATGATGATGTGTTGAAGAAACTTGACTGAGCCACTGTACTTGGGTATCCTTATACCAGGGCACCTCATCCTTGGCACTGCTGTCATCTGGGGCACAGTGGCATGTGTATGGGACTCTCCTGTCGTAGTAGGACATTTAACAGCACCTAGGCAGCACTTTCATATATGATGATGCAAGATGTTTTTAGACAGTGGCCCAAGTCTCATCGCAGCTTTACATTTCCCAAAATGCCCCTCTGTCCTTTCTGGAGGAGGAGACCTAGGTTCTTCTAGAAAGCAATTTGCTGAATTCAAAAGTTGGGGATAGCACTGTAGCCACACTGTAAGTCTTCTGTGTTCTCACGAGCCCATTCCATGGTATGGTGCCAAATGTTTAATAATGGATTCTCTGGGATGAACAAAAACAGGACAACACTGGCCAGGGCATGTGCCCATTGCTGTGGTCATGACTGTTGTCAGCCTGCTCAAGGGACCTCAAGAGATTTGGGTGTTTGGCCTGGTGAGCTGATATGATGTGTTCCCTGGAGACCCAGTTTCCAGTGTGGTGTTGTTGACACTGTAAGCTCCCTGTTCTGGACCTTGGTGTCCACCCCAAGCAAAACACTTTCTATCAATAGTGTTGGGAAACAGCAGCCTGGTGAGGGTTTTTGATCACCTCTTAACGATGCATAGAGAAATGAGTGTGGCATTGTCTCTTGCGTCTAAGTGACAGTTTCTTTTCGCAGTCTTTCCATTTGAGGTGTCTAGGGCTGGTCTAGGAGCAGGAACCTAAAGATGTCCACTGTGGTGCAGGACCTGACAGACAGACTGAGTTCTGTGGCAGGAACTGGGCGCTGTTGCTCAGGATCTGAGGCAGGAAGTGTGAGCCATGGGGTCGACTGTGGGCTGGTAGATCTACCGCTCTGGGCCATAGGAAAAGGATCAAAGCTGGAGTGCAAGCCCAGACAGGAGCTGTGACTGCTGTGAGCCTCACTCCCTGCATCTGTGGAAAGCAGTAAAAACCCGGCTGCAGTGTAGAGGAAAAGAGCGAAGGAGCTATCTTATACCTCAACCTCAGATTCCTGCTTCACCACCGCAGCTTTGTGGGCTGGCTGCTCGTGTGGTAAAGTGAGCTTAGAACCCAGGATTTTGGCTGTTCTCAGGTTTGTCACCACAGTTCCCAGGTTCCTGGTCCCCTCCTCTATGATTACTTCTGGGAAGGCCGGGGCTAGCTCAGGGGAAGACTCTGTCACCCCTTAGTGTGGCCTCATCATGCACCCTTGGGGCCCAGCGTGGTATGACTGCAGTGTGAGGAGCCCAGGGGACAGTGGGAAAGTGGTGTGCATGTGGGTTTATCCTGAAGGTGGTGAGTGGTCCTGAAGAGGCTTATGCATGGAGAAGACACCATCAGGTGTGTGAAAGTGCACAAGCCAGGCAGGGTGCAAGGAGGTTGCCACGACAGTCCAGGCCATCTCCTGGGCCCAAATGCTGAGTAGTGCAGACAGCAAGTGCTGTGTGAGTCTAGAAGGGCAGAGATCAGTGTCCATGAGGTCCAGGGTATCAGAGAAGGTTGGTGGAGGACGTGAGCACCCCTAGCCTGGAAGGATGGCAGAGAAGGTGGAGGTGGAGGCTGCAGAACAGGATGACATGACAAGAAGCCACAGTGAGCCACCTTTGAATGCAAGTGGAGGGTTCACACGGAAGACAGATCTTAATTAGTACAGACTCACTGGGGAGGGATGGGGTCCCTGGCTCAAAAATGTAGGTTTTGCTAGAAGGCTCTGGGTCTCACAAAGTGTGTCTTGTTGTCAGCCTCAGGAACTGGATCCATTTGCCTTCTTCTGACCACTGTTCCTGCTTCCCTTTATCCTGTGACAAGGAGTGGGGTGCCGAGGGTTTTGCCACAGCCCTGTACCACTGGCAGGCAGACAGAGAGGCTGTGGAGCCTGTGTGCTAACCATGTGACTCCGACTTCCCTTGCAGCAAGGAGCCAAGGAGGAGTGCAGCTAAGCTGTGTACATCTGGAGCTCCAAGCTGTGCTTGTCTAGAAGACCAGCTCTACCTCTCAGCACCAGGGATAAACCAGCACCCAGCTATCACAGGTAAGCTACTGTCTTTGACTCTGTCCCACTCACTTAGAGTGATGGACAGGTTCCATTTCCTCCATGCCTGATTTGTGAGAAACTGAAACTCACCGGAGGAATCAGAGAGTTAGGAGTGCAAAACCAGGCATGGTGGTGCATGCCGGTCATCCCAGCACTGTGGAGGCTGAGGCAGGAGGACCACCTTGAGTTCAAGGCCAATCTGGATGACATCATGAGTTCAAGGCCAGCCTAAACCATGTAGCTAAAGCCTGTCTCAAAAAACAAAGCAAAACAAAAAGGAAGTGCAGAGCAACTCCTCTGGGTAACAGGCAGGAGCTGACCAGCAAGAACTAGAAACCCAGCTTCCTTGTCCTCCTGTGGTTTTGGGGCTGGGTATTCTCAGAAGGGGTCCATCTTGTGGTGTTTTCAGCAGAAGTCAGCTTCATAAGAAGATGCTTTTCTCTGAGGAGAAGCTGGCAAAATATTTTCCCATTGTATAGATCATCCCTTCACTCTGTTGGTTTTCCCCTTTGGTGTGCAGAAGCCTTTTAATTTGAGAGAGTTCTATTTGTTGATTCTTGTATTATTTCTTGTACAACTGGGGTTTTGTGCAGAAAGTCCTTGCCTGTGCCTGTGTCTTCAAGGGTTTTACCTGCTGTATCTTCCCGCAGAGGCAGTGTTTCTGTTTTTATGTCTAGTTCTTCGAGCTGAGTGAAATAAATTAGGCGCAGAAGGTTAAATAGTGCACAGTTTCTCACCTATGAGAAACCCAAAGTGTAAATGGTGTGCAGTACAGATGGTGCTGAGGGGGCCCAGCAGTCCCACAGTGAGGCAGCAGGTGGCGTTTAGGTGGTGTTTGCCGTGAGGGACATGCGGCATCTTGCCCACTGCCTGAAGCCCTGCGCAGCCCGACACCACCCTCTTTCTACCTGCTGTGTCTTCTCCACCCTTCTCCTCCTTCCCCAGTTGTACTGGCTGATCACCGCCCTTGAAGAAGCCAAATTTTACAAATTCAACACCCAACACTTCTCATCTGTGTGGCCTAGTTAGCATTGTCTATAAGATAAGTAATGTGTGGCTCCCCCTGCTAAAACTTTTTTATCCATTGGTAGACATGGAACAGGAGCACAGCTAGTTATGGTACTTGGAAGAGAAAGCCCAGAGAGAATGACTGGTGTGTATCTCCATGTCCTGCATTTGGCTGAAATTTCTTGTAAAAGGCAGAAAACAGTGAGCCATGAAGGGTCTCACAACCTGGTCAAGGCCAAGGTCAGGGTGACCCCATCTTCTAGGCCTCCTGGGAAGCACCTGCTGCATCATTAACCAGTCTCTCTGAGCCATGCCTGGCTCCTATCTGTAACATGTGGGCAATTGTGGCTCTGCTGTTGCTAGGTTGGTCAGTGTCAGGGTGGAGAGCGTCAGCCACACGCTGCTCAGCTCCTTGCTTGGCACCCTCAGTGCTCAGCGTTCTTCAGTCCCTCAGCATTACCACCATCGCTATCAGGGTTGCTGAGCCAAGGCCACTCACAGATCTCCCGGATGCGCCTGTGCTGGCTCCCACCACAAGCTCCCAGCACGATAGCTGCAAACCCTTCCAGTCCCTGCCCTTTCACTATTTTCTAGGTGGCACTTCCCTTTTCTTACTCTTGGGTATCAGCTCAGTAACATCAGTGATGTGCTGTTGCAGCAGCACAACTCATAGCAGCTAGAGGCTGGAATCAGCCTAGGTGCACAACAGATGAGCGGTTAAAGAGATTGTGGCGTTCGCACACAGTGGAGAACTCCCCTGCCATAAAGAAGGGTGGGCTTGAGTCACCTGTAGGCAAAAGGATGCACTGAGACCAGGGTAAAGCAGAAGTAAACCAGATACAGGAGATTAAATATTGCATGGTTTCTCTTACATGAGAAACCCCAAATATAAACAATGTAAAGAGCAAAATAAAAAGAAAATAGGAAGCAGGGAGGCAAACTGTGGAGCCAGCTAGGAAGAGAATGATCAGAATGGGGAGAAGGGGAGGACCGGGAAGGCAGGAGGGGTAAAGGGGAAGATGCAGTGTGTACATGTACCAGGTCCCCAAGACGATTGTAATTACTATGCATCACAGACGAATCTCAATTTTGAAAACAGAAACAACAGTAGTGGTAATAGTAAGAGCTGTGGTGGGGTGAGCGGCAGCCCTCGTGAAGGGAAGTCTGTGCCTAACTCCTGAGCCCAGTGCACATGCCTAATCTCGGGAAATGTCTTGTGAAGCTGTCATTCACAAAAGCTCCTCTGCAAGAGATAAAAAGCTCACCGTGTGGCCTCAGGTGAGGCCTCAGAGCCCTGCTCATTGGTGCCACCAACAGTGAGCACAGAGTGGGGGCTGCTCATGACTCAGCCTTTCTTGTGCCTCAAGAACCCCTGGCCTACGAGCCTTGTGATGCCCCATGATGGAGCAAGTGCCCAAGACAGTGCCTTCCAAGCACCCATGGATGCCCACTGCTTTCTTTTTAGTGTTTTATTTTACCTGCATTGTGTGCAAGTTGGATTGGAGACTGATTTCCTGGCTTCCAAAGAACAACAGATTCTTCTGTTGGCTTGTGAGTCTTAAGAAGGCAGATTCTTACAGAAGAAGTAAAATAAAAGGGGGCTTTACATGCTACCTCCTTCCTCCCAGGACTAGCGAGGCCACAGAGGCCACTGCAGCTGCACCCCCTTAAAGCAAGGCTCATGCCCATGGCAAGGACATGTCCAGGCCACAGAAACTTGAGTCCCTGTAGTGGGCCACATCCTCTTTGGTGGGTCTGGGCAGCAGGAGCAGCTGCCACGTCCTGCCCCGCCATGGTAGCCAGCCTGCTGGCTTCAGGTTGCCCCAGTAGGACAGCCCCAGAGCTCTCCTTTTGAGGGGTTCACTGATCATCAGAATAGCTGGGTCCAGTTTCTGGGCTCCCGGGGTTCAGGGGTCTGCCCGGCCTTCTCAGATTTCTTGCTGAAACGACCCCCACCCTGTTTCTCCTGTCATAGTGTGCCTGCCTCACAGTCAAGGCACAACGGGTGAAGTCTAGAGGCCCAGGGAGTTTCGAGGAGGGAGGAGAGCTGATGGTAAAGGAGTCGTGGTCGAAGGGGGGAAGCTTCAGTGGGGTCGCGTCCTCTGGATGTAAGTGGAGCTGGCCCCCTGGAACCCCCGGTTACATCCAGGGACCATGTGTGCCTCGGTCTGTCCCAGTCTTTGCCTCTCATCCCAGCCCTGTTTGAATGGGTCGGGTCTCTTTTTTTTTTTTTTTGTACCGGAAATCAAACTCAGAACCTTGCACTTACCAGACAGGCGCTTGTGCCACTGAGCTGTCTCTCCAGTCCCTGGTAGGGTCTCTTTTCACTCACATGTGTGCAGGTTTGGATCACAAACCCTGAGGTCACCCAACTCTCCATGACTACATTCATGGGAGTGGTTGACAGCACTCAACATAGACAAGAAAAGTGCAGAATGGGTTTAGGTGAAAACACGGCCTGGGTACATTGACCACTCAGAGTTCCTGTGGCTTTGGCGCCAGTCACAGGCAAGTCACTTCATTGATTCACAGCAGTGTAGCTGAGAGGTGAGACCAGGGGCCAAACTTTCATATGCATGATAGCAAAGAGCCTGTGTTGTAGCCTTTGACCTTCATGAAATCGTTCAGCTGATCTTGCCTAAATTAGGGGCAGTCATATGGGCCTTGCCTAGTTCAGACATTGCTGCCAGAGAGAAGTGGACTAGCAGCAACATCTGCTGTCCTCCTCACCATCAGTGTTCATTATTCAGGACTATTGCTATGTGGGCTTTAGTCTCACCACTGTCCTGCCTACCCCCCACTCCAGGCTTCATGAGGCTGAAACAGGGCAGCCTCTCCAGAAGCCGGGCATTCTCTGCTAGCCCTGCCAGCCCAGCTGCTCCATCCTCCGGGGCGTGGGAGCTGGGTTCCCAAGGCTTCACCCTCACATCACCTGGCATGACCCTCCTGGGTCAGCTCCTCCCAGGCCCACCCACTTTCTCCTCTCATGAGCCAGGCTCTGCAGAGCCAGGACCAGACCATCATTTGCTGGTGCTGCTGACATGGGCCTTCTGTGACCCAAGGGGTTCCAGGGACCAAATTCCCAGTCTTCCCTATGGAGCATCTCCCTGTTCCTCATGAACCAAGCATCCTCTATTCCCGGAACCTTTCTTAATCCACATTATTTCCACCGTTTTACTTATGAATACAACTGGTTTGAGAGGGAATACTGAAGGCTAGTTAAGACCAGTGTGAGCCAGATGGCCTAAGTTCACTTCAAGACTGTGGCATTAGAGGAACGATATCAGGATCCTCCAACTGATATAAGAGAACCTGCTAGATGTACAATACATCAAGTTTGTGTTCTGCAAAATTGAAGAATGAATTCTAAGGAACATTGAAAGTTAAAAGTAGGAAATATTTATTGAAGGAAAGACAGCTCCTGCTTAAGAGAGACAGGAGGGGACCCAGAAAGTGGGTTGCCCACTTCTCAAAAGAAGTTTTATAGAGCAAAGTCATGAGGTGGGCACAAAATCACAGAGTATATATAAAGTGGGGCAAAACCATGGGCAACCAATAAGATTACAAGTACAATTGCTTAGGTAATATTGATCCAATGGGAAAACAAGTCACTTAGCAACTGTGCAGGGAAGGAACAAGGACCTTTCCTGGAAGGGATTGGTCAGGAGGTCCTGGTTCCCCACCCACATGACAGATGCCTATTCAGATATTGAACACTATTGTTTATTCCTCGGGGAGGTACACAGGTATACTCATTCCTTTTTGTCTTGAAACCTGGCCTTTAATGAATGCACCTCCACTCATAGTTGCAATGTGTTTTATGCACTGGCTTCTTTGAGGACCCAGCCTTGTCTGAGTGCCTATAAATTTCTACCTAACTTAGTTGTCTATAGTAGTACTGCTCCAACGCTGCACCTCAGTGGGGCAAACCTGTAATCTCAGCAGTCTGGGAGGTTGAGGCAGGAACATCGCAAGTTCCACCCCAGCCTGGATAATTTAGCGAGACCTTGTCTCAAAATAAAAATTAAAAGAAAAAAACTAAAAAGATGCACAGAGATAGCTCGGTGTAAAGGCCTTGGGTTTAGTCCCGAGTATGCAAAAACAAACAAAACAGCAACTCCTTTGACAAGTGATTTAGCCATTGTGTGCCTCAGTTTCCTCATGGTTAAAAGGGGCAAGAATAGTGCCCAGTGGGAGTGACATGCGGCAGGCCCTTGGAACTCCTTAGCTACTTTAGCTAAAAGCCTGCACCACCATCCTTTCTGTGTGGCTCCTGGTTCTAGGGCCCTGGGGATTTTGGACAAGCTGGTTCCCACATTGGGCCTGGGATGCTTCATCTGCCAGCCAGATCATGGGAATGTGGTCTTTCAGGGCTTTTGCTGCTGTCCTCTCTTGTCTGTCTCACCTTCTTGCCAGTCTGCGCCTGCCTCCAGTCCTCTCCGAACAGAAGACCCATAGCTGCCCTGAGCTGTCCCTCAGCCCCTCCATACAGGAGGCACAGGGCCTTAAGGTAGTGAGGAGCTCCCTGGACCTGAAGTCATAGCAGAAGCCTGTTCTAGTCTCGCTGTGTGTGGTGGCCCTGGATAAGACACTTCATGTGTCTGAAGCCAACTTCCTGTTTTAAAAATGGAATCCTTACCCCTGAGCTTTGGTCTCCCTGGAGCTGAGCAGAGATTCGATATTGAAAAGCACTTTGCTGACCACCAGGGTCTACAGAAGTTTGCTCTACCCTTGTCCCTAGTGGTGCTCATGTCCAGGTACGGAGGCAAGGGATGGGGTCACTGCTCCGGTGTCCATAGTGATGAAGCAACCTTGTGCCGGCAGGACAAGAGGTTGTGCAGTTGTGGAGACCAAGACCTGACCTGATATCTCTTTACCTACCTCATCTCTGTTCTTCCTCGTGGACATTTGTCCCAGGGGTAACCCTCACAGTGACCCACCAGGAGTCCCTTTGAGAATTTGGGACCCCTCTCAAAGACACCCTGACTTGTTGGATGGTTTGTTGAATGGTGGAGGAGTAATTACAGAATCCAGGTAGTTCCTGGAGGCTGCTTGCTGTGGGACCTTGAGACTGCATCTATGAGTGAAAGTCGCCAGTGGGGGACAGCAGAGCTCTCCTGGAAGATTTTGAGCCACACACATTTCCTCGTCCCTTTTCCAGGCAGATTCTGCACTTTTCATGGATGTCATGAAAGCACGGCCAGTGTGGGGGTTGCAGGAGTTGTAAGACTTGAGGACATGTGTGTTAGGGCCTTTGTTTTTCCTGCCCCTCCTGGCGCCAGCTATAAAGTAAGATTATGAATAAAGTGTTTTTAGCTTGTCCTTGTGTGCTGTTTGTGTGCTTCAAGGTACCAATGACTGCCATCTTCCATGACCCACATTTGGAGTTAAATAAAAGGGGTGGTCAGAAGGACAGGGCCTAAGGTCATAGTGTGGAGTGGACTTAGCAACCAGTGGTTAGTGCTGGAGGTTGAACTCAGTGCCTTTGCACTGAGCTACATCCCCAGCCCCTCTGTTGCTTTTATTTTGAAACAGGATCTCAATGAGTCACTCAGTTGCCCAGGCTGGGCTCAAATCTTGATATCTTCCAAAAACAGATTCTAATTTTGCAGACACTTGAGAGAGGAAGTGGTGGGTCTGGGGCTGCTCTCCCTGATACCTGATCACATCAAGAGTGTCGCTCCTGGTTCCAAACCTGGACAAACCTTTCTCTGGACATTCTCCACCTTCAGTGTCTACACCTGTGTGCATGTGTGGGGCATAGCCCTGTGTCAGGCTGTGCACTGTGACGGGGACAGTCATGGGCACCACCCTAATTCTACTGGACCCTTTCCCCATTTCTGACCCAACCTCAGCTCCATAAATCTGCTCAGAAATCACTTTCTCACCAGGCCAAGGACGTTTCATAGTTGCTGTGTTTTCTCTATCATTTCCTTCCCCCTCCACCCCCCCCCACTTCCTGTTTTTTCTTCCTCTTTCTCCACCCCCACCCATCTCTCCTCCCCTGTTCCTGCTGTCTGGGACTGGAACAAAGCCCAGAGGTTGATAATCATGATTTCCTGCGGTGCCTTGTCCCTCCCTGCTCAGTGCTGGACCCAGCCAGCTCTGGGGCATGCACCCGACCCCTCTGGGAGGCTGGCCGGAAGCAGAGGCCCTCAGAACTCCTGGTCTAAAGTGGAATTTAGCTGGACAGTGACTGCTCCCAAAAGGCTTTCTCATGCATTTTGCACTAAAACACTGGAATGATCACTAGCCTCCTGGTGGTTAGGCCTAATAAAAATAGTCCAGTTCAGATGGACAGAAAGATTTAGGTGTTAAATGTGGCATTATTTTCCTGGTTCTGTACTCTATTCTCTGTACAATTCTGGCCATTCCAATCTCAGTGTCCCCGTTGTTCAGAAAAATGGGGTCAATGGAACCTCGCAAGAATCTTATGAGTACAAATTAGAAAACTATAAAATGTATGTGATATGCTTGTAGATACAACTTTCTTAATAACAGTAAGCTGCTTCTCCCCACCCCATGATTTGGTTTTCTGCATAGAGAAGCTACTGTGGAAATATATGACTTTCAGAAAAATCCCATAAGAAGTGATAACTCATTGGAGACCAGTTCATATCTGAACTGTTTTTCTGAAACATCGAGAGAGAAAGAGAGAGGGAGAGACTACTAGCTGTCACTAAAAACAGAGCACATCCACAGTGTCCATGGGTTGCAGAGTTCCAAAGCATTCTTCTTCTCTTTTATAATGAGAAACAATGAAAACCACACCAATGTGTTTTACCAATTTAGTTTCCTGTGGTAAAACTACAAAAACAGCAATCTAAAAACTGTGCTACCTTCCCTTTTGAAAATCTGTTTTTTTGGTTTTGTTTTGTTTTGTTTTAAAAGACATCTCATTTGGAGAAAATGACCACTTGTGTGACCATTTGGTTGGTTTTTTTAAAAATCCAAAGGCTAGAGAGTCATAGATGGGTTCCATTCCGGATTCTACTCCCAAACTGCTGATCCTTGAGTAAGGTCTTTTTTCTCTGAACCTCAGTTCCTCCAACTATAAAATGAATCAAGGAGACAAAATTATCTCCTAGATGTCTTCCAGCCCTGGTAATTCCTGGTCCTATGACTCTCTTCCATGCTTAAAGAATGCAGAGGAGGACAGATTGCTCTCCTAATAACATGGCCTGTTCTTCCCTCACAGAGAATCACAAGTGGAATCGCCAGGTAAATCATAGCTGACAGTAGTTACGGCACAGTGATAACCAACATTTTCGTGTAGAGAATATGCAATATACATGTTCACAGAATACTCAAAAGTACAAAAGATGGTGATTTCACCAGATTTGGCTGCTTTGATTAGAAGCCATGGCTCACAACACCCCATAGTTCTAAAGGAAAGCAAATGAAAAGGACATAAATAATAACTGTCAAGCATTTCAGGAAGCTGTAATTCTGAGGTGGCCCAAGGCCTCTGGCTTCTTTGGCTGTGTTCTCAGTGGGATCTGTGCTATTTTGAGTCTTTGGGTGTTTAGGCAAGAAATAGAGTAAGCTAGAATGAGGTCAAAGGGCGAGCAGATTCAAGCCATAGATTTAGCTACCTGTTCTTTGCCTCGTCTCATTTTTCATACAATCATGCTTCTTTTCCCCCACTTTGACCAAATTTTGAGAAGCAGAGGGAAGTTCTTTGGTAGCCAGCCTCAGATGAGACTTAGGTCTCCTACTGGAGACCTGATTTGCATCCTATTTTTAGAGACAAATTCAGCTCCTGAAGTTATCATCCAGGAGCATTTGTGCTGGACAAGCAGCAGCTGACCACTGCCTTGCTACGTGTGGCACACTGGTTTTCTCTTTACTATTCCCCTCCTCCTTACCTCCTTCCAGCGAGTTCTGAACACTTCTTATGAGCAAAGACATGGCCATGTTTGCTGGAACTTCTGCCCTGCAGTTCTACCTGCTGGGGCTGACATCCCTCAGCTGCCTATAGATATCCTGAGGATTTTCCCTGGAGCCTGGCATATTAACACATCTGCCTAGACAGGCCCTGGGGACCCACAGCAACCCAGTATCAAGGATCAAGAAGTTGCACCAAGATAGTCGTGTACCTATACTGTTTCTCTGTATTGTCCTGCAGCTGGTCCAGCAGAACAATCCAGAAGCTCTTCCTAAATTATGTGATCTTGATTTTTATTGAAAATGAAAATGAGCATTTCATAAGCTGAGCCAAGAACTGGCCAAAAGTAAGACGAGGTAACTGCTTACACCTTTCCTCAGGCCGAGTTCAGGCTCAGGCATTAGGCCCAGACTTGCTTCTTCCACAGACCCTCGCTCTCTGCTGAAGAGGTTGACCTCATGCACCCCACTTTCTTCCTTTCATGATCTTTCTCTAGAGTGGCCCCTGGGCTATGCCATCTTTCAGAAGAAGGAAGTGAGCTTTTACAAACAGCTTCTTAGAGTAAGAATCCCACTGCAGCTGTGCTATTTATCACCTCAGCAATTTTGCTGAGAATAGTTTGAACTCCAGAGCCTCTGTTTCCCCACCAGTAAGATGGGAAACCACTTCATGCTAGAGACTAACAGTGAAGGTTAAAGGACACACTGCATCAGCATCGTTTCTTGTGGTTAGCAGACCACAGCCAGTGTTAGTGCCTCTGCCCATCTGGCTTTTGTAAAGCTACTTAGCTATAGCTGTAGCCCCCTCCTTGATTCCATCTGAGTCTTGTGCCAGGCATCTATATCCAGGCCTTGGCTACAGCACTACCAAGTCCCAAGTGGCTAAAGGAGAAGCGATTATCAGGCTCTGGACTCAACGTCCCCTGCAGCAGCAGTTTCCCTGCAGGGACTTGGGCCAGGGGACCCTCATAGCCAGGCCAGCCGGAGGGTTTGCTCTGTCCCAGACAGCGCTATGCCCTGCAGCCTCCTGCCTCTTGGCACCATTGTGTGCCATGAGATGTTTTCTGAAAACCAATACCTTCCCATCATCTACTTTGCTCCAAGGGCTGACCTGGGGTTGGTGCCCTGGTCTGGGCCCCCACAGACAGCTCCGTGTCAAGCATGTCCTCACCTGGGGCTTCCTGTATGTTGGCCATGTTGGGGCCTGTGCACCTGCCATGCACTAGTCTAGCAAACATGCAGGGTGGTAGGTGCTGCTGGGAGCTGGGGACACAGCACAGGAGAAAAGTCCTCTTGCATGTTGGATGATACAGCAGGCAGCCCTGAGCGCCGCAGGGAAAACACAGCAGACAAAAGTAGAGTCGCAGAGCCAAGCAGAGAGCTGGGAGCAGAGTGTGGGGCTGTGCCCTGGGAGGTGGGGCTCTGGGGTAGGCCTCCCAGCGTGCTGTGATCTGAGCGAGGTCTGAAAAAGGCAACGGAAAGAGGCTAGAATGTATCACTGGAACAAATGCTCTGGAGGGGCAAAGCATTTGCCCTTTGGAACTGAACACAACCAGGGGACTTGGAGTAGAAGGAACTAGGAGTAGTGGAAGGCAGTGATGGCGCACAGTGAGGGCCTTGAAGGTTGCTTTAGGGAGAACTTAGATGTTTATGTCCTTTTGTAGAGAACATAGATTTTGCAGAGATTCTTCTACCCTGTTCTCATCTCCCCAGTGCATCTTAAGGGCCCCGATCCTGAGGCATCCTCCAGTAAAAATAAGGATGGATGTTTTTACCAGCTACAGCATTACTCCCTCAGAAACCTCTAGAGATAAATGAAGCCCAGCCCCGCCCTTAGGAGTTGGCCTGGTGCCTATGGAAGGATCCTTGGAGAAGTTCGTCCGTCCGTAACTCAGGCCCGAGTAAGCAATCACCCTAATCTGATCATCACTGAGCCAATGTGCTAGAGCAGAAATTACCCACTGGAACCTCCCACTGGTGATAGCTACCAGTTCTTTGGGAATTCACTTACCAAATGCACTGCTTCTGAGTCTTGCCTTCAGGGTATGGGTGCCTTTTACTTGTCAGGGCCTGTATTGATCCCGGGATACCTGATATCTTTGCTTGGCATCTGCCCTTGGTGAGGGGCCAGGGCCCAGCAACACATACTTCCGGTGTTGTGGTAAGAACAGGTCCCTGGCCAGGCTGAGACATGTAATGGGAAACCCCTGGTGCCATGCTGGCCCCTCTCCATCTTAGAGATGAAGTATGGGGATCCCCAGGGAAGAGCATTAGGAATTTCCAGACTGGGGAGAAGCAGGAGCAGGAGCTGCTTCTCGCAGGAGCCAGCTGCTGGGTCAGTCTGAGTGACCGTGGAAAGGAGGGCAAGGCTGAGCTGAGAAGCCTGAGGGTTCCCAGTGTGCAAGCCTGGGGCTGAGTCTGTTCTGAGGGCAGCATAGGGTTATTAACAGTTTTTGTTTTTTTAATACACGGGATTGAACCGAGGGCCTTCACCCTGAGCTACACTTGTGGCCCTTTCCTTTTGCTTCTCCTTCTCCTCCTTCTCCCTCTCTTTCTCCTTCTCCTCTTTATCCTTTTCCTTCTCGGGATAGGATGTTGCTAAGTCACTAAATTGCCAAGGCTGGGCTTGAACTTGTGATCCTTCTGCCTCAGGATCCCAGAGTGCTGGGATGACCTGTGTGCACCACCAGGATCAGCTCTGCTAACAGTTTGTTAAGCAAAAATGGATACTGTGGGAGACTGAAGCTGTGGAAGACAAGGAGCTGGGTTTTATCAGATTCCCAGTTCCTCTCAAAGCTCATGTTTCCTCCTTGTATGATGATAAGGTCGCACAGATCAGTGCAGTGGCAGGGTTGTTGGTTACGGATGAATCCACAGTTCTGTGCAGCCTCTATGTCCCAGGGAATGGGAAATGGTGACGAGATTCCATGCCTATTTGGGTGCACAGGTTTCTGGGAATGCATCAAATGTGAGCCCATTTTCTGTTGAGATAGAATGGCTGTCAAGAACTTGTAATATCTGGTAGGGATGTTGGAATTTTGGTCCTTAATGTTTTCTTCCAACCTTGCTAGCCCAGCTGGAAGGAGCTTCCTTCTCTCTCCATTGAATATGAACAGGAGTTTTCTCTTGAGGAAGCAGCATCCATTTAACAGACAATTTTAAGAGAGCTACCATGCGCCAGACTCTGGGCTGAGTCTGGGAACATGAGGACAACTCAGGCCCAGTCAGGCTATCAAGGAGCCCATAATTATGTAACAGAAGCACAACAGCCCACAACGGGAGAAGCAGATAGTGGATAAGAGTGATGTGTACACATAGGAGAGTGGGCTCCAAAAGGGATCATATGAGTGGGGCTTTGAAAGATGAGTAGGAGTTGGAATCTGGAAAAGAGGTACTCCTACTATAGACCCCATACTCTACAAATAGGGGCCAGGCCTCAGCTCCTTGTGATGGTGATAGGGAGGGAATAGCGGGGAGTTCATCATGCACAGGTAGTGCCTCAACTCTGCTTGTTGAAAATTTAATGGTAACTACCTCCTCATCTTCCTACCTTGCTCCAAACAGTGACTGAAAAGAAGCAAATTGACTAATTTGAGTTCATATCTTCTTTGACCACGTTACCATGTTAGTGAGCAGAATAAAATAATAAGGGCCAAGAAAATGAGAAAGAAGAGCTTCCTAGCACAGCTTTTAACTAAGTGACTCCTTGGAGGAAATGCAGCTTCAGAGATAGCCAGGTCTGCTGCTTCTCTGCGCTACGTGCATCTGCCTTCTGCCTTCCTCAGGGCACACACATGTGCGCACACATGCACAGACATATGTGTGCATGTATGTATGTACACATGGACACATGAACGTGTCTGACTGTATATATATTACAGCAAATTTACTGTGGAACCTAGCACACAGCCTAGTGCGGTTGCCCTCCATCTCCCTTACTGGCAGAAAGGTGAATCGATGGTGGAACCACCCATCAGGATGTGTGGGGCTGTGCACATCACAGAACCACCATTCATAAGGCCCCCAAGAGGGAGCACTCGGGTGCAGACAGAAGACGAAAACAGAAGGAGAAAGACATTTGCCCAAGACCCATGGTTACTAGGCAATGTCTCCGTTACTTTGCTCATCACTGGGACACAGTACCCAGCACCCCAGCTAAAGGGGGGGTGGCTGATTTGGGCTCCATGTGCAGAGGTTTCAGTCCATGGTCCTCTGCCCCAAGGCAGAGCACAGGGAAAAGGGTGTTGGCAGAGGAGAGATGCTCACAGCCCGGGGCACAGAAGTGGAAAGAAAAGATGAGCTGGGAGGGAGAGGAACCCTTCCAGACCCCACCCCCAGGCCCACCCCTTCAGCAGGCCCTGCCTCCTGACAGTAGCAATTCTGAGCCCCCACTATGGCTGCCTGAGGCTTTAGGAGAAATCTGGATATGAGCCACACAGGGCTGTATCAGGAGGTCAGTATCACCCTGCCGATGCACAGGAAGCTTGGGGTAGATTGAGGAGATCTTTTGCTAGACCTGCCCTTGGATGAACTGCTCACCCAGAGCTCACTGATGCAGACCCGGGCAGAGAGGATGACACTCTGTCTGAGGCCAGAGGCTCTGAGCCTGCAGTTGAAGGAGTCCAGCATCTTGTCCCACAAGTGCCTGTGCACACGCTTCTCCTAACACTGCTCCGCCCTCGCTCCTGATAGTGGAGTCCGTCCGCCCTGCCTCAGTCCAGTTAGGGCTGTTGGGGTGAGGGACCAGTGGGTGGGTGACCCCAGGATGTCCCCTCCTCTTTCACCCCACCTGGTCACTTGCTCTCAGGAGCCTGTTGTTCCCCTGTTGGAAAGGAAAGACAGGGGTCCCAGGTTTCTTCTCCCTCTGTGCAGAACCTCCCTGTAGCCAGGAGGAGTCAACATCTCCTTTCACAGACAGTGCAGCTGAAAAGATCTGAGGAGGAAATGGGCAGCTGGGAAGAAGACCTGACCGAGAAGGCCAGCTCGCTGGCCCTGCCACGTGCCTGCTTTGTCGTCCTGCTCTGACTGGCCAGTCCTTCAAACAGGCGCCTGGGCCAAGTGCGTCCTCCCCGAGGAAGTGCGTCTTGCTGGTGCAAGGGGAAGAGCAGCTTTCTCTCCAGAACCTGCAGCGGTGCCTGTCCTAGACGTTTCTCAGTTTAACAGGAGAAAGAGGGAAGACAGGAAGGAAGGGATGGAGAGAGAAAGGAAGGAAGAGAAAGGCAGAACCAAATGAGTGGAAATGACAGTCTGTGGGGCGCCTATGCGCACGCACTGCACTCCCTCCTCAGCACCGGCCTTCCAGGCCTCTGAGTTCTTGGAGGAGCTGTCTGCCTTCCTCTTTGTCTGGGGTGAAGCAGCTCGGTGTTGCAGAGCCCTGAGGGTGAGCCTGCCTTTGCTCGGCAGGGGAGGAAGGGTGCACCCGCTGGGGCTAGGTGGAACTGCAGAGGAGCTGTGTGCAGGTGTCACAGCCAGAAACCGCTTGGCCAGTTTCCTCGAGGACCACTGGGCCACTGGGGCCCTGCACAGGACTCCCCGTCCAGGGTCGGGGCCTGGACTGTGCTGCTAGCTGAGGAGAAAAGGAGGGCAGCAGCAATCTGCTGCCTTGGGGTTTCCGTGGGTGGAAGCTGCCCGAGGATTTGATGGCATTTGGAGAAGCACATGTGTCTAGTTCCTGGGCTCCCTTGGGATGTGGGCTGTGTGGCTCAGTGGACCCAGTGATATGGTTGACATAGTGGCCATCACACAGCTGTGTGGGCTGTCACTATTGGGAGCAGATTCTAGGTTTGCACTGGTTTCCTCTTGCGCACTGGTACGCTTAGGCATGTTTTCCTGTGTTCTGCTCTGACAGCTTCCTCTTCTGCACAATGAAAAAGGAACAGTACTGCCAGGGTCATGAGTTAGCACACGTAGGTGCTTAACATGTTGCCTGTGCAGTAAGTGCTCAGCTAATGTCAGCTGTTTCTGTGTTGACCTAGATCATCCATTGAATTTTAGAAATTAATTTCCAGGGTAAGTTGTGGTCCCGTCATTGAATGCCTGCTCACTCAGCAGCCGCCTGGGTTTAGATAGTTTTACAAAACTCAAGTCAGAAACAGGGATGGGCACAGACAGCAAAGCCTGCCGGCAACATGCCGGTGCCAGGAAGGGCAGGGAGAGCATTGGTGGAGCGGCCAAGGGCTCCTCAGCACTGGGCAGGGGGAAGGCAGAGGAGAGCGGCAGCAAGGAGGAGGAGCAGCTGCTTGTGGCCGTTTATGATGCTGGGGAAGGGAGTTCCCTGTCCAAAGCTATTCGAGGTGGGGCAGCAGCGCCTGGCATCAGCCCCTCTCCTCAGTGTTAGCAGAGGAAGAGGGCCCAGGGTGTGCAAAGCAAGGGCTGTGCACAGGCTGGGTGAACACAGAACTCCTCTGTGCACAGCCTGAGCCCGACCGGCCTGGCCCCAGGAAGGACCCAACAAAGGCTTTCTTGTTCTCTGCTTGACAGCAGACCTCACCCTCAGGGTTTCTCTGTCCTTCTGGGCCAAGATCTCACACAGTGACAATAAGCCAGAGGAAAGGGATGGCTCAAGCAAGAGTGTCTCCGGTGTCACCGTGCCAACCACTGGCCAGCCCCTCCCAGACCCTGGGCCAGTTCACACCGGGCAGGGCAGGCTGCAGAGCTGAGCTGCTGCTGGCAGCAGTTTAGAGATGCAGGCATCCTGGTCAGTGAGCAACCAAATATCAGGGTCAGGCTAAATCTGTGACTGCATATGGTGGGTAGACTATTTTCTGCCTGTTTAGAAAATGAAGGAAGTATTTCATTGGAGCACCTGCTTTTTCTATTCATATGGAGGCTTTGCCTTGAAAATACCATAAATGTTACTGTTTAGAGGATCTGAGGAATCGTCTGGTGTGACTTCTGTCTGATTCTTTATTCTAGTGAGTAAAAGAAGTGATGTTGATGATGGGGAAGGTGAAGCCTCTCAGCCATGTGGTCCAGAGCTCAAGGACTGAGGCGAAGACAGCGCCACACTGGGAAATGACAGATCCTCCTGGCTACATTTCCATTCCCGCCAGTAGATCAACACAGGAGTCCATTTATATAATAAATGCACACTAGGCCAGTGTGGGGGCTGCTGAATCGGGGCAGTGAGGGACTGAGCGAGTAACTCTGGCCTTTCAGACCCAGAGGCATGTAGTTCTCCAACACACAGCCCCAGGGCATAGTGAGCGCGCAAAGCAGAGCCCTTCTACAGGCCATGGGTGGTGGCGCTGCAGCGCTACCTCTCTGACAAGTGCCCACATGGTGCTTTTGGCGCTCACCCCACCGAGCGTGCCAAGGGCCTACGAAGCTCACAGAAAAAGCTTTTCTCTTTCACGACTGGAATAAAGAAACAATGGGAAATTGATTGCTACAGCTGCTCCATGGGTAAGAACGCTAAGCCCATGGAGGGTGTGGTGCAGACTGTCCTGAGACAGAGGGCTAGTCTTGATGGATTCCAGAATCCACCGTGCCTCCGTTTCCTTACTTGAAAAATGGCTCAGTAAAGACCGTGGGGATTAGAGAGAGCTAGCAGAGAGCTCTTTCTACCCCTTTGGCACCCCTGTGGCTTTCAGGAAGAGGCAGTGTTCAGGCCAGGCGGTAGGTGGGCGGCAGGTAACCCCTCTCCCCCTCAGGCCCACTGAGCACCAGGTGACCTGGGTTGGCTCCACTGGGCAGGGCTCTCCACTAAATGAGTGTAGGGCTGTTCCGGGCCCAGAGTTTGGATAACAACTTGCTATCTCAAGTGGAAGGAAGAAAGAGCCCAACAGCACTGATCTGTCTGTGTACCCGCAAGACCTACAGGGCAAACAGGACAGAGCTTTCAACTGAGTCCTGTGGCCACAGACACAGCCAGGAACCCCAGACGCAGGGAAAGTTGAGGTCAGAACCATGGTTGTGGCATCTCCAGCAGGGTGGGGCCCAAACAGAAGTTTGAAAGTAAACTTTGTGCACTTGTTTGTTCAGCCCGAGTGTGGCCTTGGTTTATTCATGTAAACAGGAAAGTTCCAAGGACTTTGCTGTCTTCTCTTGTGTGTGACTTGTTTCTGCAGGGGCCACAAGGGTGGAAGCAGCATGTACCTCTGTCCTGTCTGTCGCAAGTGCAGGGCTGGGAGTTCAGACCACAAACAGGACCTCCACTTCTGCTAATGGGCACTTACAGTATTTCCCCAGATCCAAACTAAGACGTTCAATGGCAGTCTCACCAGAGTGAGTTGTGGACACTCAGTTTGGTAAATTAGCAGTAAGAGTTTTGACTTTTGTTCTCTCGGTTGCAGCGGGAGGCAGGATGATTCAGCTTCCAGACAGATGTTTTTCTTTGGAGAACGCAGCTGAAGAACTTAGTCAAAAATGCTGGAGAGAGTGATTGCTGAACCAATTGGCTGAATCTGACCATTCTCCCTTCACAAATGTGCTGGCACCATTTCTGGCAGGAACTGAGGGTATGTTAGTTACTATAGCTGTGAGTTCCACTGCTTTTTACTCTGAGTGGAATGTCATTTAGAAGATATTGAGGCTGTTGAAATAGTTTCTCCGTTTTTGCAAACTTCTGCTTTGGTGCCAAGAACCTACCTGACTAGGTCCGACTTTTTTAATGAGATCATAACGCCCTCTAGTGGCTGAAGTAAGCTTTTACATATAAATACTTAGAAATCTGTTCTATTTAGTAACTCTAAACTATTTAGACTGGTTGTGGTGCCACATGCCTGTATTCCTAGCCCTCAGGGAGACTGAAGCAGGAAGATAGCAAGTTTGAGCCCAGCCCGAGCAATTTTGTGAAACGCTGTCTCAAATAAAAAAGGGGCTCAGGATGTAGCTGAGATGTACCTGAGTACAGACAAGCTAAATGACTCACCTGTGTTTAGGGTTCGGGTAAGAATTGAGTGAGGCACTGTGGCTATTGTGCAGGGCTGGGCCCAGGCTGGACAGCTTCTGGACTTAGCTAGGGGCCCAACTGGAGGTTGTGAAGGCTTGCAGGGAGGGTTGGCATCTGTGGGATGTTGGTGCCAAGCCCTGCTTGCCAGCTCTGATGGGTGTTTAAGAACAGGGCAGAAGAGTTGAGTCCATGCATGGAACAAGACCAGCCACTGCTCAGCACTCTGTGGTGGAAGGCACTCGGCACCACTTCTGAAAAGGCCCTGGGCCTCCCAACCTCACTGTGCTGGAATTTCACTGTTCAGTGAAAATCCACGAAATCCAAATCCATTTCCCCAGTGAAGACGCTTTGCCCTGCTGGCTGCTAGGTCTCCCAGGATCACAGGGGCAGAGAGCAGAGCCCAAGCCAGTGCTGCCAAGTTGAGCTCCAGGCCAGGCTCCTCGGGCACCCTGCGGTCTGCTTGCAGAAGTGATCTTGTGCATCACTGGGGATGTGCTAGTGACTCGAGTTTCTTTCTCTTACATTTCAAGCTCAGGGTAGGGTTCGTGACACTAACTGTACACTCAATAAGCCAGGTACAGACTCAAGGAGACAAGGTTGGTTCCCTCTCCCTCCCTTTTCTTTCTTCCTCCCTTCCCTTTTTCCTCCCTGCTTGCTTGTTGCCTTCATTCTTTCCTTCCTTTTTCCTTCTCCTTTGCTTGTCTCCTTCCTTCTTTTTTTGTCTTGGTCACTTTTCTCATCACTCAGACACAATACCTGATACACCTTAAAAGAGGAGCAGTTACTTTGGCTCACAGTTTGTAGAGGATTCAGTCCACTGTCAATGGCTCCAAGGCAGAGTGGCTTGGCAGAGGGGCATCACAGAGGAGAGCTGCTCATGGCATAGCAGACAGGAAACAGATAACAGGTGAGCACCAAAACAGACTGTTGAGTTATAATTTCTGGAAATTTTCCGGATGTTTATAACTCATTCGAAGTAGATGCTGCCATTTCTCAGACAGTGTGATTAGGCTTCCAAAGGATTCACTGGTATCTTTTTTTAGTGATCTCGGAATTTTTGGTAAGCCAGTGGATACAGCTGTGGTACTTGTTTTACATCCTCAACTTAGCACCTTAATATTAAAATTTTGCTGTTGATCTGATTTTAGTGGGGCTTAATTTAAGATCTAGGGCTAGACATAGGGCAGATCTTCAGCCACTGCTAGAATTTCAAAGAGAAATGACCTCAATGAGATAAATATCATATTTACACCTTTGGGCAGCCAGGCATGGTGCTAGTCACCTGTAATTCCAGCACTTGGGAGGCTGAGGCAGGAGGATCACTGCAAATTCGAGGCCAGCCTGAACTACATGTTCAGTTCAAGAACAGCCTTAACTACACAGCAAAACTCTGGGTCAAAAAAGATTCCAATACTCTGTGTACATATGTGTGCATATGTACACCTTTTGGCAATAGATTAAATCATTCTGCTCAGGCATAAGGGCCTGCTTTATGGAATATATGAAAATAATTTGTAGTTGGCATATCAGTACCTTTTATGACACTTGATGTTTTAAATATACAGTAAAAGGCTTGGGAGCAATTTTCTTTAGTGGTTTACCCTTTCCACTTGATGTCTCAATCATTAACCCTTCTCAGAAATAAACTGTGCACTCCCGGCCCTTCAATGGCCGATGCCAAGGTAACAGGGTGGCTTTGAAGGAAGGTACTGTGGCTCTCCTGTGACTCCTTTCTAAGGAGCCTGCAGTCCAGAGGGCTTTAAGGGACAAGCACAGAAGCCTGTGGTGGGAACTATGGCTTCCTAAATCCATTCTAACTCTCCTCACTCATGGGTTCAAACCAAGCGGCTCAAGTGGGTGAAGACGGAGAAGGGTGTTGTGGAGATGACTGGCTCAAGGTAATGCCACACAGGGCTGTGCTCGCTGAGGCGGAGGCCTGCACATCCAGGGAATGGCAGATCCTTGATAGGATTAAGCAGGGAGGCGACTGGGGCAGCTTTTAAGGCTTTGCTGTAGCTACCAGAGGGACAAGGACAGGGTGGATGGGAGTCGGGGCAGGCACTGGAGGCCACCCAGGTGAGAGAGGGCGAAGCCGGGGGCACTGCTGGAGCAGGGTGAGGGAAATGTTGGAATCCAAGACAGACCCTAAATTTGGGCCAGTGGGACCGGTGGCTTAGATATGGGACGTAAGTGAAGACGGCAGATAGAAAGGCAACACCAGCACTGTCAGAGCTCCCGGAGCACAGATCTGCTTCTCACTGAGACGGGGAAGACTGGGCAAGTGACAGATTGCGGACCAGGAGTCTGCACCTTTCATGCTGGCCATGTCGTTGTGGGTGTCTGTGAGAAACAGTGTGGACTTCAGGGGTGGGGAATATGATGAGGGTTAGGAGCTTGTGTCACCAGCACATGCACTCTGAGGTTGTATTCAGAGCCCTCAGATAGTAATAGCTGTGTGGGGAAGAGGAACGTTCCTTTATGGCTAGGACAGAGCTGAGACCAGTGGGTGGAGCAGTATAAACAATGGTGACAGGCCGAGGGCAGCTTGCATATAGGCCTGGCTATCTAAATGGCAGCGGCTGTCCTGTTACAGGATCACAATGCCTGTGTCATCTTGTTCTTACAGGAACCACCTTTGCAGAGACTGAAACGATCCCTATTCCTTTTGCAACGAAACTCAGACGCAGGAAAGTTAAGTTAACCTAGTTCAGTGCATGAAGTAAGGCTGCCTAGCTAACAGGTGGCTGACCTGATCCAGGTTTTCTTGACACCAGCTTTTGCGTTCTTTCTGTTCAGTTCACCAGGAGAGCCCACTCACAGCTCAGCTCAAGGGTTCAGCCGAGCGACCCTCTTTAGAAGGGTACAGGTAAACGGAGAATTGTGCCAGGTCACTCACAGCATGGAGAGGAGGCACTGAGATCCAGGTGAAGCAGAGCCTGCAGGGAAGCGGTGCTGCCTGCGACAATGCCCAGCTCCAGTGGTGGCCGTGGCTCAGGCAGAGGGGTCAGTTTGAACCGGAGAGGCAGGGTCAGGAGGGTCCCCCGGCCTGGGCACTGGCTGCAGCTTAGATGAAGGCTTGGCAGTAGGCGGCAGCTGACTTCTTTTCCTGGTTCCAGAGGGTCTGTGTGAGCGAATGCACGCTGCAGTGGGGACTTCCTTTATTCAGGGTCTCAGACCGCATCCGGAGCCCACGTACTGCGTTCACTGGGCAACGAGGCAGTGGAAAAGCGCCCACGTCCTCGCGCAGTCCCGGGCGTGACCAGCAGAGGGCGCCGCTCATCCGGTCCCGGGAGCGGGGTCGGCTGGGCAGGGACGTGGGAGCTCACGGCGTCCACGGGGCGTGTGCCGGACACTGAGGCTCGGAGATGCAGAGCAAGCGCAGCTCCGCGCAGGGCCCAAGAGCTGCGCGGCACCGCCCCCCACTTCTCGAAGGCTGAGCAAACTGAGTCTGCACAGAGGAAGCAGCCTCGGCCCGGGTTGCAGTTCTCCGAGGGCCCTGCAGGGGGCACAGCGAGCGAGGCTGCGGGGGAGCGCGGTCCGGGTCCACCAGGGAGAGGTGCCCAGGCCCAGAGCTCCTGCGTGGAAGCAGCACGCCCGCGCAGCCCCGCCCACACACCTGGAAACGCGCTGCGTGTTCTGTTTGGCACTCTGCAGAGAGATACTAGGGCTTTAGAATAGCTGAGCGGTTCTGTTCCCGGCACCCGCGTATTCAATGCGCCTCCTGGCACTGTGTCAGCCCACGCCTGTGTGCGTTATTAGAAGGCTGAGATGCATCAGATCTTCAAAGCACTTGGGGATCCCCAAAGAAAAGGATCACAAAGTGCTTATATCTTGGGATCTGCCTATTTCTCCACCTGTTTTTTGTTTGGCTGGTTGGGGTTTTGGGGTTTTTTGTTTTGTTTTTGTTTTTGTTTTTTGTGGGCTTTTTTGAGACAGGTATGTAGCCCAGGCTGGCCTCAGACTAACAGTGATCCTCCTGCCTCAGCCTCCTGAATGCTGCCCTTATAGGTGTGCGCCACCACGCCCGGTCCCCCCACCTGTTTTTATGGATGAATGTTTGTCAGGTTCATGTTTCTGTAGTTGACATCTTTGTGGTTTCTGCTACACGGTGACTATTATCCATTTCTGGGATTAGCAAGGAAGAGTGCTCTGTCTCTCGGAGAAGTTGAGTGGCAGCACGACAGTGCTCCGCAGAATGCACAAGAAGAACACTTGGCCGCGCTGCCCAGAGTGGTGATGGTAGTGGTGGGCTATGGGAGGAAATGTTTGATTTGGCTGAAAAAAATCATTTTCACAGACAGAGAGGGAGAGTGGGCCCCAGGCACAAGAAACATCAGAGGCAGAAAACAAACAAACCAAGATGCATGTGGAGCCCTGTGCAGGTCTCTGTGTTCCTGAGACTGACATTCAGGTGGTCAGAACGGCTGCAGCTTGAAAGGGAGCTTTGCGCCAGGCTTTGTGCACTTGACCACCACCTGTGGCATCTTGGCAGTGTTTCTGCCGCCCTGCTTCTGCCTATGAACTCCAGGGCTAGCTTCCCTGTGGGCCCTGGCTCAGAAGCAGCGGATGTACATGTGGGTTCCTCTGCAAGTCCTCCCCTGCCTGCCTTTCCTGCCCAGGCTCAGGCTTATGGCTTCACAGCTCCCTTATGGGTCAAGCCAGGGCTTTTACTTTAGTTACTTTTGTTTGCAATAAAATCATTGTAGTTGCTCCTTTCAAAGCTGGAAACAAAGGCAGAGCCACACCTGTCTGCTGCCTTCCCTGGGCCTCTAGCTCTTCAGGGCTTTAGTATGTGATACAGCCTTCGATTAATTTTTTTAGACATCTATAATTTTTGGACTCCCACCCATTTTCCAAGATAAATCTGATCTAGGAAATAGTTCCCCTAATGTTTGGGCATGTCAGTTCCAATGTGGTCTTTGGTACCCAGCTGGGCCCCAGTTTAAGAAAACCCAGGTTCTCAAAGCCTTGACTTAGAGTCAAGTCCATCTGTGGCCTGGGGATGATGAATTCTTCAGCGTGTATTGAGTTACTGATATCCCTTAGTATGGCAGACTAATCAGGCCAGCAATCTCCCCAACAATTGTATGGCAAAGGCGTAAATAGACAAGTGGTATGATTTTAGGGCTCCAGGCGGTTCAAAACCCTCTAACAGAATTCGAGATTCTTCAGGGACTAAGACAGACTACTTTGGGTTGCCCACATTTATTTAGTTATCAGACAGAGGAGGGGAATGCTGAAGAAAACACCAGAATCTGGGAAGGCCCTTGGGGGTCCCTTCAAGGACTTCTCTAAAGGCTAGGCGTGGTGGCTCATGCCAGTAATCCCAGCTGAGGCAGGAGGATCATTGCAAGTTTGAGACCAGCCTGGGCTACAAAGTGAACTCAAGGCCAGCCTGAACTGCATAGTGAGACCCTGCCTCAAAAAGACCAAAAAGAAAGAGTTCTCCAAGTATTATATTAATTTAAAACTATGTTATCTCCAGGAAGGTCTCCAATCTTTATCTAGTTAACTGGGGTTGGAGCCAGGTGTCCTTAGCTGTGGCCTTGTCTTGTACTTTGAGGCAACACAACATCACAGGCCACTACAGGCCTCAGCTGGGACCAGTGACTCATAGAGGTTCACTTACTGTGAGTCCACTGCCCATCTCCAGACACGGGGCTAGGCCTTGGACAGACTCAAGTAAACATGGAAAGCCAATTGGTTAATTTAAATCTGTGCTCAGAGCCGTTTTGTAGTTGTCTCTAACAAGCATGGAGAGTGTTACTTCTCAGAAGGATTCTTTCCCTAGTACTTGCCTCCTGGGCCTTGACCAGATAGGTCATATTACACACCACGGAGGCAGAGGAACTCCAGGAGCAGATGTGTGGCACAGCTGCTGATAGCAAGCGCCGGCAGGGACAAGGAGGAGCCTCCAGTTTTTTTCTTCCTGGTTATCCAGCATAATAGAAGTAGGAAAGATACAATTCACCACCACTCGTGTTATACATGACTGTACTGTAACCAGGTCAGAGGTTGGTGAAATATCCGTGCGGGAGTGGGGGCACAGCAGGTGGGCTACTCACTGGAGAGGCCAGTGAACTTCACACCAGCGAGAAGGATCCAGGGCAAACAAGTGGCAGGCCATGCAGAGGTGGGGAAAGTTACTCGGTGAGAATCATCCAGGAGCAGGAGTAGGCAGAGAGGCTGGGTGACACTAGGTCCCTGGCTTGTGCAATGCAATGGGTGACGTTTCCTCTTGCTCCACTGGGGAGGAGGAGGAGGTGGGGAGAGTGGGAAGTGGGGTTGTTTTGACCACAGCAAAGCTGCCATGCCAGAGGAAATCCACACAGACATCAGGCCTGCACTGCGGACAGAGGGAGGAGTTACCAGTGCAGGGCTGAAAGCGCCACTGCAGTTCATTGAACTGGCCAGGGGGACTGGGACTCTAAATAAGGAGCAGACTCTTCCAACAGTTTCATGTAACCGCGTTCTTGGTTTCACAAGTGAAAGAAGACAAATTCACTGAGGATTTCGCAGCACTGGGCCAGTCCGGAGCTGGTGGAGCCCCAGTGTGACCACTTGCATACTTGCATTTGAAATTGAGGGAGGCATTGACTCATTCCCTTAAAAAGAAATCTGATTATTCTCTCACATCTTGGAGACTCTTTCTGCAGCTCTAACATTGCTGTGTATGGGAAAATTAGCTATGATGAGGTAATAGTCTATATTAGAAAACCGAACTCAGATATTAGAAGGACTATTTTCAACCTGCACATAATTGTTTAATCCCATAATGGGGTCTCAGGGTTTTGGGGTTTTTTAATTTTTTTTTTTTTGTAAATTCCCGTGGATTGCCTTACAACTGGGCTTCAGCAGCTCATATCCTACAGAGAATGCCAACTGCTTCTGTGGGCACTACTGTATTAGTGATCAATGACAGTGTTCAAGGCATCTTCCCATCTGAGCGCCATTACTTGCAGTGGTAAAATGCTCTGGAAACACGTTTTAGCCATTGACTCATTTTTATTGTCAGATGAAAGTGCCTCAAAGATTCACCCATCTCAGTTTTCCTCCTTCATCCTGGAGTGAAATCATATCTTAGATTCTTGGCAGTGTGTTCAACAATAGCACGGAAACCTCATGGTGTGGTGGACAGAGACTCACAGTCCCCCCCCCCCGATAGCATCACTGATCTGCAGGGCTCAGCAGTGAGTCTGCTCCCTGAGGTTCACAAGCTGAGCCGATTTTTCCCCCTGTGCACTCCTCACCCAGAAAAGCAGCCTTCATCTCACGTGGGCAGTGGACCTTTCCTCCAGTGAGGTGGCTTTGCTTTTAGGCCATATGCTTCATGTTCTGTAGAGGCTGATGCTGCCTGGAAGCTGGCAGGATGTTTTGCTTGTAATTTAGAACAGCCAGGTGGTGTACATGCTCCATACAGGGACTGTGAGAGCACTACATGCTCTCACATGAGAGTGTGTGTCTGAGTCACTTGAATAAAGTCACACATGTCCCTGGCCTCACAGGATGCTGAGGGGGTTTCCCTGAGCTTTCAGTGGCCCTGATAGCGGCTACCATCCTGGGTGCCCAGCTGTGAACCTTGTTGATGGACTTGAAAAGTCTTTCATCTTCCTCACTTCCCTAAAACCACATCCAGTCTGCAGCAATGGTTGTGAAGTGAAAATGGGGCTGATTAGTTCATTCTGCTGTGGAAGTCACAGAGGGAAGGGAAGTTTCCTTTTGCCAGGCCCTGATGTGTCAGTAAATGAGCTTGCTGAAGCAAAAGACAATGGATGCAGGAAAGATGCGCAAATTCCCTGTCATGGTTTGTATCTAGATGTCCCCTCAAAGCTCCATGCAGTTGTGGGGCAGCTTCTTAGAGTCCATGAATAATTCATGGTCCAATGCTGGGGCTGTGGGTGTGAGTGCTACACCCAGGGGCAGTAATTTGCATACAGTATAAGGGAGGGAAAGAGGTTTTTTTCTCTGCCACTCCTCCTTTCTGCTCTTGCTGCTTTTGCTGCTTTCCGCCACCATGAACGGTTGCCCTGTGCCATGTGCCACTCTGCCTTGGAGCCAGCCCAGTACGGACTGAAACCTCCACACTGTGAGCTAAATAATCCTTTCTTTCCTTAATTCTGGAAGTCAGGTATTTTGTCTCAGCAATAAGAAAAAAGCAACCAAGGCAGTTCCTGACATGCAAAGGCACTGAAGTCCCACAAAGCAGGAAGCTCAAGGAAGGGCCTCTTCCTGGAGGAGAGGGCATGGAGTCTAAGGCATTTTGGAAGGATAGAAAGTTATTCTGAGCGAGGATGAATGAACCTGAAGGACAGAGCAGCCTGGGACAGCATTGACCTGGACTCAGCGTGTGATCCAGCTCTCGTGGTTCTTCCTGCAGGAGAGGGGAATTCAGAGAAAGCCCTTCCTGTGATTCTAGAGAGAAGGACGCATGAGATATGAGACAAGAAGACCAAAAGGACTGTGATTCTCCTTTAACTCAAAGCGCCCAGTGTGCCAAAGCTGGCATACTTGAGGACAGTGTTGTCTGGGGGCCACTGTGGTAAGATCAGCCTTTAGGTGAGCAGATGGCAGGGGCAGCTGCATTGCCTGGACACCAGGTCCCACTGCAGTTCTGCCTCCAAGCTCAGGCGAGTCACTGAGTTTATGGGAGGTTCCTCAACTTCAGAATTTCGTAAGCCAATAACACTTTCAAATAGACTTTGAGGATTTGGGTTATAACTGCCACCCTTACTTTGTAAGAGAAACGAGGAAGTGCTGTCGTGTAGATGTGCCTGAGTAACTTTAGCTTTCTGCAAGGCTCTGGATGTAGCCTTTGTCCTGCTCACTCACTTTGGTGGGACTGATGCTTGAGTCCATCACACAGTGGCTTGGAGATTTTTTTCTCCAGGGCACACAGAGCCAGGTCCTGCTGCACGTGCGATGGTTACTACAGGCGTGCAGCAGCAGCCTGCCCAGAACACTTGCAGGCAGGCACAGGAGAAAGCTCCGCTGGCCATAGTTGGGCAGGACACAGTGTAGGAGGAGCAGGGAGCAGCAGCTTGGTGAGTGGCATTTGTTTTGGTTGGAATGGAGCAGGGTCCTTCCCAAGGGTGTGGATCCAAACACTCACTCTTGGAAGGGAACAGGGAAGAAGTTTGCCAAGAGCTGCTGCTTAGAGGTCAGACCCTGCTGTATCGTTTACAAACCCCAGCAAATTCTTAAGCCTCTGCCTCAGTCCCTTTATCACTAAAATGGAGGAAAGGACCATTTCTACTTTAGGATGGTTATGCAAATGAAAATGTGCAAGAATTCCAAATAATGGAGGGAAAAGGTGTGTGTGTGTGTGTGTGTGTGTGTGTGTGTGTGTGTGTGTTTGCTCCCTTATTTTTTTTTGAGACAGGGTCTTGCTGTGTACTTCAGACTGGCCTCAAACTTGCAGGGATCATCCTGTCTCAGCCTCCAGAGTGCTGGGATTACAGACATGCACCACCATGCCCAGCCTCTTTTTTTTTTTTAATCTGAAAATGTTAGCAGAGGATGATTGCTTTAAGAGACTCATTATTGTCCAGAGTAGTGGTAGAGTCAGCAGCAGAGGTACTTTTGAGCTGTGAGCCAAGAATCTAGTAGGAGAAAACCCCATGTTTATATCCTAATTGGCACCCTTGAGGCCAGAGCCTCCCTTGGTAAGGACAGGCGGGCGTCTTCACAGGCACCGTCATAAAGAGACGAGAGACACTCCATGTCTAGACTACTAGAAAAACAAACAAGTTAAAGGTCTTGTTTCAAAATGATCATGTGGGAAGCGAATCTTTGGAGAAGAGCTTCTGTTCAATGGAACTGGGCCTTGGTGTCCTCACTTCTCTTTACCCTGACTCCTCCCAGCTGCAGGCTGCAGGCCAGTCATGTCTGGCACTCTTCCAGTCTGGTGGCAGCTCCCTTCTTCCACAAGCAGAGGAGACTCACAGGTGCCCTGGCTGGCCATGGAGCCATCTGCACAGACAGATTCCGCTGAATTCTAGGGGGAGCTGTGTTGTCTCAGTCATGGCTGTGTCTCGATGCCCCCCAAAGCCTCGCTTGGTCACAGGTCACTTTTTAAGAGGTGGCTGGATCCAGACTGTGTGATACTGGGTTGGATTTGTGGTGCAGCACTAGGATCAAGGGCACTAGGATTAAGGTGTGAGTGCTGCCCGCCCCGAGTAGACTGGGTAAGACAGAACGGACAGAAAGAGCTGTGGTCAGCCCTGGTTGCTTTGCTAACTTCTTCCCTGTAGTGGACTGCTTCTCCTCTGCAATGCCTGTGCCACTCTGCCTTGGAGCCAGCTGATGATGGACTGAAACCTCTACAAACTGTGAGCTAAATAAGACTTTCCCCCTAAGTAACTGAGTCTCCCTCCAGAAAAAATGAACATGTACATTCAGTAATACAGAATCTTTTTATTTTGTAAGTTTTGCAGTACTGGGGATTAAACCCAGGACCTTCACACTGAGCTATATCCTAGCCTTTCTAATTTTATTTTCACACAGGGTCTTAAAGATTCCTAAATTGACTGTCTTACCCCAGATGCTGGGATTTCAGGCATGGACCGTGATGATCAGCCATAACATTGTACAATGTACAAGCTCTGCTAATTACTGCTTGAATTATTTTATGCCTAGGACACCTCTTACCATCTATTATTTACCTCTAGTATATAAAATGTATGAATATAAAAATTATCTACAATATGAAGTAACTTGAATATCTCTAACGTGTATCTCCCGTACGTTTGCATCCACATTTTTGTCGTACTTCTGTCCTTCTTCAAATGGTCCTTCTCCTTTTATTCTGCGAGGGAGGTTCCGTCTCTAAAATTACATAGGTAGCTTTTTTATATGAGGTACTGGAGACTGAACCCAGGGCCTTCACACTGAACTATGTCCCTAAGCTTTTTAAACTTTTTTTTTAGTTTGAGAAATGTGTCTCTAAATGTGTCTCACAATATGTCACTGTGTCTCTAAATTTCTCAGGCTGGGCTCTAGCTTTCAATTCTCCTGCCTAGCCTCCCAGAATGCTGGGACAACAGGTGTGTGTCACTGTATCTCGTTCATTGGCAGCTTCTCTACCTATAAAAACTACCAGGCATTTTAAGATCCTGGGGTTAAGGCCCTCCTCGGGGACGCCAGCTCTTGCTGGCTGCTGTGTTCCCTCTAACAGAAGCCGCAGCAGCACAGTGAAGGATGACAGTAGGGCCACCTCTGGGAACACACAGCAGGTCACAGGAGGTGCTGACCATGAAGTCCCCAGCCAAGTGTGGAAACCAGAGCTCCTGGCTGCTCCACCAGCCTGGCTGGGTCACCACTGTGCCGGTGGAGCTGGGGGCCGCTCCCCTCATGCAGCTTTCTGCCCTGCGTGGGGCCATGGTCATGGTGCTTCTCCACTGGACCGGTGTGTTGTTTTTTTAATTTTCCAAATGCTAAATCTAAAAAGGAGCATTTTTTCTTCTTTGCTTTATCAGTGTCTTCCCCACTTTTATTACACCAGTGTTTGCATTCTCTAAGAGTGTATAAATTATCCCAAATTGTTTTATTAGTCAGATAAAACACCTTTTTAAAAGTTTGTGTTTGTGCAGGACATGTTTACAGCCCTTGTAGAGCTGGGCCATGGGTCCAGTGCATCTTAATGCCTTTGCTCAGCCGTGGCCCTCCTTCCCTCTGCCCCATCGCTTATTCTCCATCCTTGCTGTAAATATCCATTTCCTTACTTCCTATTATCTGACTTTTATTTTGCTCATCATTTATAATTTCAGTTTCTCATATGAGACAAGTTATGTGTTATTTAAGCATGTGTGTCTGATTTATTTCACTTAACATTATGCTGTCAAGCAGTCTGTCCATCAACAGATTCATGCATACAGAAACTGTGGTATTTAAACTTACCAACAAAAAAAAGCACAGGCCCTGATGGATTCACAGCAGAATTCTATAAAACATTTAGAGAAGATCTAATGCCAACACTCCTCAAACTCTTAAATGAAATCGAAAAGGAAGCAACTCTCCCCAACACATTTCTGGAGGCAAGTATTATACTGGTACCAAAACCAGAGAGAGACCCAACCAAGAAAGAGAGCTATAGGCCAATCTCGCTAATGAACATAGATGCAAAGATACTCAACAAAATACTGGCAAATAGATTACAGCGAATCATAAGGAAAATTATACACCACGACC
>PVLD010016681.1:0-44168 GCA_004027595.1 Dinomys branickii | reverse complement strand
GTATGTATGTATATATGAATATACATATATGCAGGAGGGCTAACATGGTTCTACTATTGTATTATATCACTTAATGCTAAGGAATAATCGATGACGGGTTATTTGATCAATCTTGTATGTCTGTATGTGTTATCCTGAACACACACTTCGAAGATATCAATATGCAAAGCAGCAACTATTGGTGGTTTTTTTTTTTTTTTTTTTGCCTGTTTTGCTTTTAGTCTTTGGATTTTTGGTTTTTGTGTTTTTCTGTTGTTGAGAGGATTAATTGTCTGACTAAATTTGCATGTCTGTATATGGGTTCATATATTTACACTTCGAAGATATCAATGGATAAAGCAATAACCACTGTTGAGACCATGTCACCTTGTCTATAGATCAGTTGTGATTGTACTATTTTTTATGCTAATTGGTGTCTGTTTGTTAATATGGTTTTGTACTTTTATTTTTTTAAAATAAAAGAAAACCAACGCAGCCCTAGGAAGGTAAGGGGCTGAGAAGCAGAGCATAGCGCTGGGCAGGCGCACGGCACTGGGGGGAGGAGGTGAGCGGAGCCGAGAGCCTGAAGACAAGGGACAGAGCGGTGAGCCCAACATTTGGCACTGCTTTTCCTTCTGAGGCGGTTTCTCACTTGTAAGATTCATAGGGAACAAAGTTTGCAACTCTGCGTAGAAATCAGAAGCTCAGAGGTTATTCAGAGCTTTCAGCAGTCTCAGGTTCTAGGAAGATTAGATATTGGAAGTGAGGAGCCATTAGAAAGAGGTACTGGTGAGCACTCCATACACTCGGTGAGGAACCCTGAAGGACTACGCCCTTGGAATAAAAACAAACCAGAAATAAGACAGCCCTTACAAAGATTGAAATCCAGCTTCAAAATTAGCCCAACCCAAGGTTTAATTTAAGTAATCTACTGCCTTCTAGAAATAGCAGTGCATCCTCTGCTAAGGACTGTCACCAGGAACTTCTACAATTTTTTCATAGACTGTACACTTAGGGTGCTTAATAAAAAAAAAGAGATTTATTAGGAAACTGATCATAGAAAAAAACAGACAGGAGGAATAGACCAGTGGATGATCCAGGTATTATAGTTACCAGTCCCAGATTTAAACCAAAACAGTGATTAATATGTTCAAAGAAACAGAAATCAAGATGGATAACTTTGGCAAACTGGTATGGATAAAAAAAGAAGCAAACGAAAATCCTAAAACTGATAAATGTGCTAACTGTAATTAAGAATTTATAGTTAGGTCTAATAGTGGGTCACACCAGCAATAGAGAGGATTAGGAATTATGCAGACTAAACCATGCAGGGAAAACATCATGGAGAATATTGGGGAAAAAAGCATTAATCCTGGGGAGTGATGACAAAATTTAATTTATATGTAACTGGCCTTCCAAATGGAGAGGAGAGAGAATATTGGGGCAGAACCAATGGTTGAAGAAAATAATGACTAAAATTTTCCAAAAGTTACAAAAAACCATGGATGTTGAAGTACTATAAATCTCAACAAACAAAAGCCAAACAAAAAACAAAGAAACAAAAACCCAAATAAAATCACACCCAAGCATAGAGTAAAACTGCTGAAACCACGAGATAAAGACAAAATCGAAAAACAGCCACAGAAAGAGCTGTTATCGTCAAACGAGCAGTGGTTAGATTGGGAGACGATTTCCCGACAGAAAAGATGGAAGCCGAAGACAGATGAACGATATCTCAAAAGTATTGAAAGAAGTCAACTTGTAAAAATGCCCTTCAGAAATGAAAGCAAAAATAAAGACATTTTCAGACAAACCACAGTGGAGAATTCTTTGCTTGCAAATTCTCATGGAAGGAAATGCCAAAGGAAGTCTCCAGACAGTAGGAAATGATCCTGAAGGAAACTGCTAGGTATAAAAGAATGAAGAGCAAGACAAAGTACGCAGTAAGGCCAAATGAATCTTGACGATCCAAAACAATACTAATAACATCTGTAGCACTAAAAAACGTAAAGTTTATTTAGCAATGACATAAGGGCGCAAGGGAAATGAAGGCGCTGTAAGGTCTTTGTATTGCCCAGGAAGTCGTACAAGTATGTCAGGTGCTAATATAGCGCACCCCAGTAAGCCAAGGGCGCCTTCTGTAACAGCACGCTTATAGTAGAAAGACATAAAACTAACAAGTGAACGGAGGTTGAAATAATACAATAAAGCTTGAAAGCAGGGCATATACCTTCCCTAAGACAAATACCACTGTTTTCTTTGAACTTTAATTTATAAGCATACAGGTTGACCTCAGACTCACTTTTATAGATGTTATATGTACCAGATTTTTATATTTATTTAAGTTTGGATTTACTAATATGTATGGGGTAAGTTGAATTATCAGGAAATCTGTTTGAGAACGCAAACCCCTTTTGATATTGGGAAAATTTTGATACTTAGGGAAATTTCATCTCAAAAGACCCGAGTATACTTGCAGTCATGATTACAGACCAGAAACCAGAAGTACATGTTCACATTTGCATTGATTCTTGCAAATATTTTTCAGGGACAGCATTCCATTTTGAAGGATAAATTCATTCTGAGTATCTGTAACAGGTACATATGTAGCTGTTAGTGCTTCTTCATTAAATGCATTACCTATAAAATCTTATAAAGTAATTCATCTGTATATTATATTACTGACAAAGTCTCCCTTTTTTTATTACCCCACAAAAAATTCCCAAGAAAGAATCAGGCACGTTTTCACACATTTAAGGATCATTTCAGAAAGGATTCTAGTTCTCCCCAAAGTTACCCCAGAGAGCTGGTCTCAGGAGCTATAGTACTCAATAAATAGGCTTCTCATAACACACATAGATCAATGCCTTTAGAATAGCACTGCTTGCCAGTTAATTAAGTTTTGATTTTCTTTACACATTGATTAATGAAGCACTAATTTTGTTTTTGAATTGCAAGACAAATTAAGAACTACTGTAAGTGGAGTCTATTGGGAAATAGGTTGTAGTTTGGAGAACTGGTGGTAGCTATGGAGACTAAATAGGGAGAATGGCTGAATTTGCTAAAACAATCCTCTGTTAGGGAACTAGGGACTACAGTGCTCAACTCAACAGATATTTCTTAACACACTTTGAGCCACATGCTAAATCCCACTGTGGAGGGGAAGGAAGAGTCCAAGACACACTCTTGCTCAGACTAATTCCCATATTTTTTTAAGAAACAGATGAATATACCCATAATACAAGGCAGGAAATGAACCTACAGATATATAAAAAACGCTGGAAGAATAGAAATGCCACGTACTTGGAAGGATTAGTAGAGGCACTTTGACAAGGGGAGGTATAGAAGGCTGAGTGGCATTCTGATGGCTACAGATGGGAGAGAAAGGTCCTCTAAGGATGGAGAGGCAGCAGGAGGAAAACAGTTGGTAAAGCAGAACTGAACTCAATTCCAGGGCTGAGCACTAGCTGTGTGACCTAACTTTTCTGAGTTTTGGAAATGTGAAATGAATAATGACCATCTTCCAGGGTTGTTGTGAAGATTCATAAAACAGGTCAGTTTGTTTCTACCATAGTGCCTAGTAAGGCAGACATTCAACCAATAAAAACTACACATGGTATTGAAAAATGGCAGCAGACTTTGAAAGAATAGTTTGCCTGTCTTCACACTGTAGGTACACAGGAAATGTTTGTGTCCCACCCTACTCTCTCCCCAATAGTCCACAGAATCTCTGGTATTTCCGTGAAAGGGTGGCCACACGCACACTCCCATGCATCCTGGCATGCCCTTCCCCTTTGTGTGACCTGGCAAATTCCTCATCTTTCAAAACTTGGCTTCTGATTTTGTGAGGTCAGTCACTCGAGAAAGAGTTGTATAGAAATAATATGTTTCCCTTAGTACTCCGTTTAATCCTTTCCAGAACTCTGGAGTGAATCTTATCAATTTGTAATGACTTGCTTTTCCACCTTCCTCAGCCCTCGAAGCCAGATCTTACAAGCATTATTGATTACATGGTGTTAAGAGGACATGATATAACATGGGGACAGGATCTAGGAAGCAGTAAAACATCTCAGCTAGTTTCAGTCTGAAACGTCCCCTAATGATCCATCTATTGAAGGCCTGGTTACCAGCGTGTGGCACTATTGAGAAATGGTGGTACCTTTAGGAGGAGGAGCCTAATTTAAGGAAGTCAGGACTCTGGGAATCTGTCCTTGTAGGGGCCCTATTCCCTTCCCTCTTTGCTTCCTGCCTACTGAGTTTCACCACTTGGTCCTACCATGATGTTCTTCTTTACAATAACCCAAAAGGCAATGCGCCAACTGACCAGGGACTCAGACCTCTGAAACTGTGAGCCCAAACAGACATTACTTTCTCTAAGTTGTTTATCTGAGGTATTTTATCATGATGACAGAAAGCTGACTAAAACAATCTTTCTGAGATAGGACTCCGCTAACTTTCATCTTTAGATTTCTATTTTAAAGCTTGGCATGTTTACATAGTTAAAGAACAACTGGAACTGTGACTTATGGCTTTGTAATTTCTGAAGCTAATTTCATATACTATGAAGTTTTACAGACAATCTAATTTCTTTCTTTCTGAGATGAGGATTTTAAGTTGTTGCATGGTGTAGGGAGTGCATTATAGTCAGAAGGAAGGCATGATGTGTCTCCCATGCTGGGGCTTATTCATCTCTATGCCAAGGTCTCAAGAATGAAATCTCACTCAGAACTTCGCACACAGTAGATTGCAAATTATTATTTGTTGAGTGGGGGAGTGCCCTGGTCTCTAGCTACTTCCTATCTCAGAAACCCTCAATGGCTACTTCCCAATTCCTACTGGCTTCTTTGAAATCTCCACTGTGTAGTATTAAAGTTTATTCATGAGATGACCCATTAAGGCCTTTAAAGGCCCATTCTTTATCACATTATGCCTCTTTATTTTTATACTTTATATGTCTTTCACTCCGGCAGGCTGGTCTTGTGACCAGCTCTTGGTTTGATGCAGGGTTATGCAGGGCATCTTCTATGGGCCATAAGAAATTGTTTGCACAGAGAATACCAGGGCGACCCTTAGGAAAGTGTCAGGATAAAAGAACTGAAGAGCTGCAAGGACCACTGCAGCATTCCCACAGGTTCTTATTGGAGATGGGAAGGGAACCAGGCACCTCAAGGCAGATCTGAAGACCAGAGGCAGAGGAGGCATGGACAGCTACACTCTTCAGCCACAAGGCTGAAAGTCATACTTTCCTAATATGATCAGTGGATGAGTCTACCCTCAAAAACAGTAAAAGTGCTGACAAAAACCATGAGCCTCATTCTGATGGTGGTATGAAAAGCCAGATGAAAAGAAGAGCTTTTTTTTGATATATCGAGAATTCAGAAACTTGAGCCTTGTGTTACTCAGGACAATTTCAAGTCCCCAAGGAAGAGTAAGCCCCGCTCTGTGCCCTGCACTAGACTTTCCTAGCCCTAGTTACACTGTAGTTTAAATCACATATTTCTGTATCAATCTGTCCCAAGAGACCGTGAGCTCCTTAAGGACAATTTCCCAAATATGGTGTTCGGCACATGAATGAATGAACAGTCTACACTAGTATATACCTTTTTTCCACTTCTTTTTCAGATGACAAGTAGCTCTAAACTGCCTCAAACCCCCAGAATCTGGTGAAAGCAAGTTTTTTAGCAGCTGGATGAGTATGTTCAGTGGGGTGACCTTTTTGGGGACTCCTTATCTTCTCTTTTAGCAGAGAGAGGAGTACTGGAACAGAAGTCAAGAGTCTTGCAGTGCACACTGCTGCCATTAGCATTCGGATGACACAAGTACAGATTCTTTGCGAGCCTTGGTTTTCTCATCTAAAAACACTGGGAGCCTGCAGCTCTGTCAGTTACCAGGGTGAAAATAATCCACCAAGACCATATGTGCTTTCTTATGCAGTGTCATTTAAAGATTCATAAAGTTGGGTGTTTTAGCGTTGGTTAGTGTTAAGGTTTATGTCTGGATGGCCCCCAAAACCTCATAGGCAGGGCTTTTCAGAGCTTGCTGGATCTAGAATGTGAGATACTGGGATTAATTAAGGGTGTACGACACTAGTAGTTCTAGGTATGGCTAATGGAAACTCCACCCTGGGTGTGGGTGGCACCAATCAGTAGTCTCATAGGCTGGATGGAATATAGAGGGATAGAAAGAAGGCAGGCTGTTCTGCTTGCTGCTTCTCTTTCTCCTGCCTGCTTTGCCATGAACTGTTTCTCCTCTGTGATGCCCCTCTGCCGTGCCACTTTGCCTTGGAGCCAGCTGACTATGGACTGAAACCTCCATGACTGTGAGCGGAAATAAACTTTCCTCTTTAACTTTGGGTATCTAGTATTTTGTCTCAACAATGTGAAAAGTAACGAAGGCAGCTTGCTCTTTCTTTTTGATTTCAACAGTAAAATAATCATCTTTTTAATAGATGAACATGAAAATATGGCACAATATTCAAAATGCACTAAAGGGAATATGATGAAAGGTCCCTTCTATTCCTGTCCCATAGGTGCTCAGCACCTTCCAGCAACCGCTACTAATATCCTTAAGTTTTAGGAGATATAAGCATGCATGTTCAGAAAGATAACGCCAAGAGAACACACTATGAATACACTGCAACACATTCACTATTAACTAACCCATCTCTCCTAGAAATGTTTAATATTGGATTCTCATTTTTATTTACTTGGCACTCTATTAGTGGACTTGTACTGCAATGTTCAGTAAATAGCATGTGTCTCTGTGTGAGTATATCTGCAAATATAAATTCCTGGGCACGAACTGCTGGGTCAGAGGAATGAGCTCTGGGCAAAGTTATACCAGTGAGCACTGCCATCGTTAGAGGGTGAAAGTCTGTTTCCCAGTGGATGCATCATGAGACTATAATATTGACTAAAATAAATCAGATACACAAGCTTAAATTTCACAGATGAGAAACTCAAAATACAAATAAAGAGCAAAATAAAGGGCAGATAAGAAGCAGGGAGATAGCTCTTTCTCACATGAGAAAGGGATTAAGAATTGAAGAGGGGAGGGGATGCAAAAGAATTGAGACTTATTATGTATGTGCACCATCTCCTCACAAGGAATGTAAACATTCTGTACCACAAACATGGGCCAATACATAATAAAAATTTTTAAAAAGAGCGTCTGTTTCTCTGTAGTGCTATTGTTAACATATGGTTATATCAAAAGTCTAATAGATCAAAAATTGTAGCCTGTGGAATTAATTTGCATTTCTATAATTGTGAATGAGATCAACATCTTTTAAAACATCTGAAAGTCATCTAATTTCCTCTTCTGAGACCTGTCAATGTGCTTTAATTTTCTACTGGCTTTTGGTCTTTTAAAAATTGACTTGTAGCTGGGAATGGTGATGCATACCTGTAATCCAAACACAATGGGAGGCTGAGGCAGGAGGATCTCAAATTTGAGCCCAGCCTGGGCAACCTAATGAGATTCTGTTTCTAAATAATAAAAATTGGTAGGGGCATAGCTCAGTGTGAAGACCTTGGATTCAACCCCTAGTACTACCTCCCACATTATAAATAAGTAGATTCATAAAAGGCTCTCCATAAAGCAATTAGCCCTTTGTTTACTGTATGGGTTACAAATATTCCCTCAGTTAGCTCTTTATTTTAAAAAATTCTTAATATTTTCTATAATTTAAAAAGTATTTTTAGTTTGCTTTATCATTTCTTTTATGACCGATGGGTTCTGTGACCTGCTTAGAAAGGACTTTGCTCTAGATTACAAAGAAAAAAGATTTTTTTCATGCTCTGTTATATTTTTATGTCTTCCCTTTAAAATGTTTAAATCTCTGCTATAGTTGGAGCTTATTTTAGTTCAAGGATTGAGATGCAGGGCAAATTACTTTTCCCCAGATGGCTTCCAGTTGTGCCACAGCCATCTTATTTTATTTTGTTTGATTTTGGTTTCTTTGCAGTATTGGGGATAGAACACAGGGTCTCTTGCGTGCTAAGCAGGCACTCTACCTCTGGGTTATGTTCCTGGCCTTTTGAAGTTTTATTTTGAGACAAGGAATCATTAAGATGTTCAGGATGGCCTCGAACTTGCAACTGTCCTATCTCACCTTCCTGTACAGACAGGATTACAGGCGTGTGCCCTGTAACTGGCTGTGAGTCACTGCCATTTATTAAACAATCCACTGTTTCTTCAATTGATACAAAATTATATTTTCCTTATAAATGAATTTATTTCTTCCATTAGATTTTATTGATCTGTCTATTCATGCTCTAGTCTTACAGTTTTATTTAACGTAGCTTTATTGTGTTTTAATAATCGGAGTTGGAGAGTCCCCCCACCCCTGCTACTGTTCTCTCCCAGACACTTTTCTGGCTATCCACGGCCATTTAGTTTTCAATTTCCAGGGACTCAGGCTATACAGTTTTTAAAATAATTTGGTATTTCTTGGGGGGATCACATTAAATTTATAAACTAATTTACAGAGCATTTTGCAGAGAAGAATTCAGTTTCTTATCAAATTTCCCTTTGTTAATTTAAATGTTTTTCTTTTAGGAAGGTAGTATGTTGTATATGGTAAAATTTAAGTGGTACAGAAGGACATAGAGTGAAATGTAAACAAACCTTTTGGTTCTTTTGGATCCTGACTCTTCTGGTTTGCCTGGAGACAAGGAGTATCTGGGGGGGGGGTGTCCACAGAGGTATTCTGTGCTGTGTAGTTCTGTCCATGTGCACACACTGTCCTCTGACCTGCCTGCCCTTTTCCCAGAGGATACGAGGTAGACATGCTCTTCTTTCTCCTACCTGGCAATATATCCCATAGTACATCATATCAGCACACTCAGATCTGCTGCGCTCCTTTTAATCACTTTATGGTAACTAAGTGTAGATAGAATTGTTAACATCTCACCTATTGATATAAAATTAGTGTTTTTACTCTTTAAAATAACCTTATAATAAATATCCTTCCTCATACACCTTTGTTTGAGAGTATTTCTGAAAAACGACTCCCTCAGCATAGAATTACCAAATGTACATACAGCAACACGAATAGCCTTGACATTACTAAACTACATGCTTAAAAGTGGTGGCAAATGTTATGTGGCTTTTTAAATCACAATACCAAAAAGGAAAATGCATAATTTTGATAAATATTGCTAAATTTCCCCCTAAATCTTCAGGCAATTTGTTAATTACCCTCCATTTAAATTTGCCTTCTGCTTGCAGTATTTTGGCTCAGTGACTGTAAAAGTAGATATTTTTAGTGAGTTAAGTAATCCATAAGTCTTGAATATATTGCCCCACACTTCTCTCATCCAGAGACTCGCAGAAACATTCCCAGAAACTGCTGCTTCTGCTGTGTTCAACTGCAGGGCTGGGAATTGCTGCTTCGGCTGCTCCGCACCTCCTCGCCAGCACAGCTTGTGTCATTTTATTGAAGAGCGAGCCATCCCTACTTGGGCTGCGCGGCCTACTGTGAGTTGGATTTGTCTAAAGACTCAATTGAAAGCATGTGCGCTTCCCTATGACTTAATCAGAACTTTCAAGCACTGTTTTAATTTTGCCACCAGGAGTCTGTGACTGAGAATCTTTATTTAACTCCTTTCCTCAGCCCCACCCCAAGTATTACTTGATGTTTTCAAGCTCCAAGTGTCCCAGTAGGCACACGAAGGAGGAAGCCTTGTCTGAGGTGGGGTGCACGCAGGCAGCATGTACGGTCTCAGCCATGGAACCCAGAAGACCGGGCAACCGAGGGGCTGCTTGGAGCAGGGTGATACACTTAAAAAACAGAACCAATGTGACCCCAGTCTGGACAAATGCACTGCATTGGAATTTCATTGCTAGAGTTGTGACAGTGTTGAAAGGTGGGCCTTTCAGAGGTGATCAATTAGCGCCATGGTGGTAGGAGCGGCCCCAGCACAAGCACTGGCCTCCTTTTGTGTCCTCTGTCCTTCTGATGTTGGTCTACCCTTGTCCCAAGCACAGAGGCCTCACCAGATATGGTGCCTTGATTTGGGACCTCACAGTCTCCAGAACTGTGAGCTGAATAAACTCCTCTTGTCTATAATCCACCCAGTCTGCGGTATTCTGTTTCATAGCAGCAGAAGTAAATCAAGACAAAAACTACCACAGGTCTCTACTGAATGTTTCTTGAGGCAGTAGCAAAGGAAAAATCATACCACAGTGTTCTACAGTGTACCCTTAAATATTCTTTTTCTGTCCCTTCTTTTGTAAAACAAATTCTTAAAAGTCTCCTTTGGATCTTTCTTTCTTTCCTTGATTTCTGCCCCAAATGGCAGCTGCTCAAATATGTCTCCTCTTACTCCTGAAAACGACAACACTGTCTTAGCCCCTTATGTCTTCTATTGTTTCTCTTTTTTCTTGCTCTTTGTTTGCTAGAAGCTTTTATATAGCACAGTTTAATGCTTTCAGTTGTTTCCCAACCTAACAATTCTAAAGCCTCCTTTTAGAAGGAGGGAGGAAAAGGGGATTAAAAAGGCTTCCAATTCAATTTTTATTCCAATAATTACAGTCATAGTGGGCTCATACTCTGTCCCAAGTGGTGCATATACATTATAAGCAACATGTGTAGTTAATATTCTTATTAGTACCATTTTGCAAATGAAAATCTAAGGCTCAATGAGGTTTGGTGAAAGGCTTTCGAAGCTGTGTTAATGCTTCACTCCGACTGAGTTCCTGCCCTTTGGCTGGGCCCTGAGATATGGTCTACTTCATGCCTATCCACTGCTGTCCCGAAGTGTCCTTTGCCATCTGTTCTCAATTCCCTCTGCCCAGAGGCCCCCTATGTAGTAACGAGCTGGGTGGCCACAGACGACTAGGGTTAGATGGCTGATGGGGAGCCCAAGACATTGGACGTCCAGTTATTAACCTGTTTTTCCTGTTTTTCAGCTAAGAGTCACCAAAGCTGCCATGGGAGGCCAAGGAGGAAGATCATGCTGTCTCCATGGAAGGCCATGTAAGATACAACTACCTCCAGACAGCAGGTCTATCAGCAAAGGCTGGGAGAAGGGGTCCACCCAGAGGAGCCAGGAAGAGACCCCAGCCTGGGCTGGTACAAAGGAGTGGGAAAGTGACCGTGGCCATCTGAGAGTGATGTCTTCCCACTGGAGCTCTCTAGAGACTTCTCTGAACTCCACAGAAATGCCATAAGTCCTGCTTTTCTGCTCCATAAACGGTCTCGTTTTGAGTTAGTTTGAGTATGTTCCCGTTAACTCCTATCAAGAGACTTCTGTCGACCACCTCCTTCTTCAGGTTGGGATCTACCCCTTAGCTCATGTCCTGTCATATGGGGGCGATTTCCCACTTTTGGCGGCCTCCAGGCTTGTCCTGGGTGGAGGTGGCGTTGAGCTGGGTCTCGTGAGCATCCCAGTTCCATTACAGGGGAACAGCATGGGCACAGGGGTGGGCAGAGCTCTGTTTCAGCTCCTTTGTTATCTGAGGACACAGTTCTTACCCTTGAGGTGTTTCTAGTCCACTTTGGGGCAGAACACCGGGGCATACTGGGAGATGACAATGCAGAGCAGGGATAGGAGGGGCGGACACCGACAAAGCACCAGGTAAAGGCCGGTGGCCTCATCTTTCAGGCTCCTCAAGCTGGGGAGTGGCATAATTAATGTAAATCATTAGCCACTAAATTTCCTGGCTCCTGCAGGGGCTCTGAGATTTTAAGACAAAGGCCCCATGTTACTAATGAAGAAACCTTGCCAAGAATGAAAACACAGTCACGACAGGTAACATCATTAGTTAGGAATTTCCACAGGACTCCGCTCTAAGCACTGTATCTCCGTCAGCTCACTCAGTCCTGACAGTAACTCTACAAGGCTGACACTACTTCTACGTTCATCTCACAGAAGAGGAAGCTGAGGCACTGAGGGGTTAAAGACTCACCCACAGTTATACAGTAATGATGAAGCCAGGATTTGAACTCAGAAAATCTTGATTCCAAGCCAATGAGTTTATTCATAATATAACATTATAATAAGAATGGAAGGTCACGGGGCTTTAATATTATAAATACAAGCTGTTGGTGTGTTTATGTATGTATATGTGTACGTGTGCTTCTCAACGAGATAAAAGATCATGTCAGGATTCATGGAAAACACCAGAAATCAGGTGATGGTTTTATTAGAGGAAAGTTATCAGACAAAGCCAAAAGTTTAGAAGACATAGGCTAGCTCCAAAGATTTAAAGGAGATAAGAAAATTCTCAAATCTTTTCTTATAGATCCCAGAACCAAATAAACTGTTTCAGCACGGAAGAAAAAAAGAACACCTGCTTGTTTATTGATTCTCCTGCCATAGGTGGCCTGAAAATCCTGCTGGCTGGCTGAAGCCATCTACCCACACAGGGCCTTAGGAAGACAAGCCAATCGATGTTCACAGTTGCTGCCCTCCCATGGACTGGGCAGACTGGAATGCAGAGAAATACAAAATCTGAAGTGGTTTCTCCAGTGCATTTGCACGAATGAGTGGATAGTCAAAGCACATAGTTTTCCGGATGAGACATTCATGGCTCCCTTGCTAGTAAAATCAATTCAGACATTTGTCAGGTGCCGGAGGTATGAGGCGGGCACTGGGACACATGGAGTGAACTAACACAAAAGTTCTTCATTCTTCTACATGCACATAGAGATGCCGGACAACATATAACAAAACGCACGTCTAAAACTACACACAACTGGATTTAGAGAAATTGGCCAGATTCAAGAAATGAGGAGAGAATTCCCGAGGCCAGAGAGAGCAGGCCAGCCCCAGCCTTCCCAGAGCAGGTAACATTTGAACAAAGGCGGGAGCCACCTAAGCAGCCACTAGCTGCAAGGACCGGGAAGAGGGGTCTCGCCACCCAAGGGGACAACTGGTATCAAAGCCTGGCATGGCACATTCAAGGACTGTCACAGTCCTCAAGGATGAGTAGGAGTTCACCAGTTAGAGAGGAGCTGGAAGCCGTTCCCAGCTGAGAGAACATGATACAGAATTTGAATTTTATCTTGGGGTCAGAGAGGAGCCATTGCACATGGGCAATGGCACGACCTGATTTATGTTTTATCAAGATGGCCCCGGGGCAGTGAGGAGCAGAGGAAAAGGACTGGGGGCGTGGAGGTCAGCAGGCTGGTGCAGCAACTTAAGCCAGAGGTGAGTGTGATTAGAAGGGCAGGCAGGTGGGGATGAAGGCGGAGCGAACCGGATGGACTTAAAAGGAAAGGAAGGGTGCACAGGGAGAGCTGAGGATGGCACCTGGGTTTCTAGCAGGAAGAGCAGGGTGAATGGGGCACTATCTTTGGGCCACACCCAGCAGAGCACTAGACATCTAGTAAACACCCTCCATGCTTGCTGAAGGACCAGTGGTCTTAGTGAGATGAAGAGTTTGCACAGCAAAGAGGACACATCAGTTCACTTTCTGTTCCCACCTTGACCTACACGTGTGACCTACCGCATCCCAAGCCTCCTCTTCCCTTGCATTACCCATCTGCCACCTGCCAGGTAGCCACAGCTGCATCTCTCTCAGCCCCAGCCCCAGTGGCCACCAGGACGCATTTACCTCTGTTTCCCCAAGCAGGAGTGAATATCGGGTCTCTCCCCACTCTCTCCAGCCACGGGCATCTTATTGCCAAGAACTCTAATTTTTCATTAATTTTTTAAGTGCTTTGCACATCTAGTAACATGAGAATTTCTACTCAACACTGTTATAATTTTCCACCACTAATGGGGTTAGTATTTTTGTTAATTTGTGTTTTAAATCCATTAGCTTAAAATTTACCTCCAATAATACCTATTGCGGTCTTTATTGCCCTTAAAACTTGCCCTGAGTGACGTTTATAAGAAGGGAATGCTGGTGATCACGTAAATGTCTCTCTTGGGGGAAAAGGGGGCTTTTTATTTTCATCATGGTTGGACTTAGGTTCTTTGATACAGCGATCAGAAGGATATAAGGTATTAAGGGCTGAGGACGCTGCCAGTTTGTAGATGTTTTCAAACGAGTCCCCTGGTTATTCAGAGGACACTTTTACATTCTAGGAAGATTCATATTTGTGTTCCTTTTCATGTTGTTTCCTACGTGACTTACAGAAAAATATAACTTGTATGATTGCAGGGGACAATATTTAGAGCCATGGATTGTTCGGAAGTAAAAGGACCTTGAAATTACTCTCTCTGACTGACATTTGCAGGAGCTGGGGAGCACAGCTTGCAGGGGCCCATTGTGAGGCTGATGAGAGTAAGGTCTCTGTGGGGCAGCTGTGTGGGGCAGGGCGGGTGCATGAGCACAGCTAGATGTGTGGGCAGGGGGACCTGTGCCTTCTCAGGGGTCCCATGCTGTGAAATTCACAACCTCACCGTGTTGAAATTTTTTACAAGTACTGAAAAAAGGGCTCCAGGTTTGCACTGTGCCCTGCAGATTGTACATCTGCAGTGATGATACTGCACTGTATATGGGTTTTGGAGCCAGACAGACTTGGGCTGAAGTCCCGGAACTTTCTGTGACCGTGCCCTGGTTTCCTTATCTGCAGAACTTGGATGATAATACTATGGCCCTCTCAGCTCTAACACGAGGGGACCTAACAATAGAAGTCCAGCACCTGGGGGGCCTGAAGAGTGGTGACAGACACTAACATAGGCAGAACCCATGATTAAGCTTATTATGATGACCTTTTATCAGGAACATCCACCAACTGGGATAGGCAGACACTAGTGCAACCCCAGGCATTCTGGTTAGAATCACACTAAGCAAAGAACACTTTCCTAAGAGGGACATTCTAAGGCTGGGGTCCGCTCTGTGAGTTGTCAATCATTATACTGTTGTTTAAGTGACAGTTAATCCTCATTGGTACAGTATAGTCCCAATATATGATTCTTGCATGCTTCTCTCCTCTCTGGAGACCTTTCAGGAAAGCTAACAAGTGACACTGGCACTATTATGAAGATGCCCATCATCTTGATATAGTTTATTTGCAACTTTTAATTTTTCAACTATTACTTTTAGTAAATGGCTTTCAACATCCCACAGCACAAAGCCAGACAGGCCTTTGGGTCACAATTCCATGCTTGAGAATCAGAAATGTGAACCCTGAGGGTCCCAGACAGGTCAGACTGACAAATAGCAACATGGAGCCCCCATGACTTTTCTATGGCTGGAGGAAGTGACGTCACTGATGAGGCATGGCAGCCAGCATCAGAGGAACAGAGTAGTTAGATGGCTAACCCTGTGATGAAAAGCGCAGCATCTTAAAACATCTGGTCAAACTTGTAAGGTCTCTTTCATGGAAAAAAAAGTATCAAATAAGAAACGGGTAAGTTTGTTCTTGGCTCTTTTTTTCAACTCTGATCCCAGAGGATTGCTCAGGGGATTATAATAGAAGTCGGGGTGACATTTGCTGCCTCCCTCACTTCGGTAAGATCTGTGGGAGCTTGGGGTCCAGATGGCAGCTCCAAAAGGAAACACTGGCGGTCTTGACCAGGCTCACCCTGTCACGCCACTCAGGTCCCTGAGCACACACAGCAGAACACAGGGGCACCCATGGATCTGGGCCTCCTGTATCATCTCAGGAGATATGGGATTGGAGCATAAGGAGGGCTGCGACAGCACCACACTGCAAGCAGTCTTCTTCCTCCCTCCTTCCTCCAAAACACCTAGTAAGCCAGGAGGTGTGACTGCCCTGAGCTCTCTCAGGCCAGAGGGGGTTCTGTGGGTAGTGACACTGGGTGCAGGATGGGGGCCTCTCTGCAGCAGACCACCACTGAAAAACTGCAGCTCTTCTTCCGAGATCCTCTCAGTAGCCTCTCTAGTACCAACCAGATCAGGCTTTTGATGAGGGACAATGACACCGCCAGCCAAACAAATCGACACGAAGTATGGGCCCTTCCTCCCCTATCTCTCAGTGGTGTGCATGGGGCTTAGACAATGGGATGCCTCCTCGGCCCCGTGACACGGCTCACGGAGGATGCTTCAGGACAGGGTGATGGTGATTAATGACTGGCTAATTTATCAAACACCTCAAGACACAGCTGCAAAAAGCATGTGCCAATACACAAATGGTTGCTTTTGGAAGTGGCAATTTGGCTCAGACGGCCTGAGTATCACTCTCCACTTCCAAGGATTATAATAAGAAATCCATAAATCACTGTGTCAACTCCCAGGAGACCAAAGACATGGCATTCCAACAACAGGGCAACAGCAGCAGAGCTTAGCATAAGCCAAAGAACACAGAATCCAGTCAGAAAAAATTTGAGACATCACAATGGGCATTGTGACCCATGCTCTAGTTAACGTAAAGCCCCCAATCTCAGCACATGGATTTTTCTCCCACCACACTGCACTGCGACTTTCAAGCTCCTGGAAAAGAAACTCGAGCGATGCTTTGACTGCGTTTCTGGGTTTTAGCTGATCTATGATTGTTAACTCCTGTTGTCGAATTTCTTCCTCCATTTTCACTGGCGACCCCAATTCTGCAACTTGTTTGATGCTTTTGCTGGTGTCTCTGGGTTTTGGTTATTTTCTGATTTTGTTCTTACCTGTTGTCGAATTTCTTCCTCCATTTTCACTGGCGACCCCAATTCTGCAACTTGCTTGACGCCTTCACTGGCGTATCCGCCGTACTCCCACAGCACGTAATTCTTGGAGTGGGATCCACCAATGATCGCAGACCAGTGATTGGCTCGACCTGGGAAAGTCAGTCAAGAGGCAAACATCAGTGGTGCTGTGGCTGAAACACAAACTCCTCACATAACGGAGAGAGGGGTAACAGGACAACGACTCACCCAGGAGTAAGAAGCTATTCTGTCTTACACCCAGCATTATCCAGTGATAAGGCAGAGTCCCTGTTAACAGTAAGTCAGGGATGTCAGCAGCAGATCCCTGAACAAGGCACAGAGGCAGCCTATGCGTGCCTTCTCTCTGGAAGGGTCTTAGAGGAGGGGATGACTGAGAGATTTTAAAAGGCTGATGAGATGTGTCGGGTAGAACTTGGAAGGAATGCCATTTCTGGCAGAGTCAGAAACATTAAATAATACTGTGTGTGTGGTGAGTTGTCAGTAAGTCCACACTGCTGTGTCACAACCTGTCAAGGGGAGAGTCAGGAGACAATGCCAGAGAGGTAGAAGGAGCCTGCTCGTGAGTGGCCTTGCTCTAAATGCTTCAGAAGTTTGGATGTCATTTGGAAGGATCTGAAAACCACTGAAGGGTTATGAACAGGGGAGTGACATGATTGCATTTGAATTGCAGATAAATCATCCAGGCAGCAGTGTGAAGAATGCATCAGAGGGAGCACAACTGGGGTGGAGAGCTGGGAGGTAAGCAAAGGGCAAACGCTAAGGGGTGTGGCGGGGGCAGGCTCAGGCAATTCTCAGCACTAAATAAGGCTCTCTTCAGGGGACTTCTATGTACCATCCAGTGACAGGGGCAGGCAGCTTAGCTGTACTCTAAGGGTGGTATAGCCAGTGTGGATGTGTGGAAGTGACCAGTCCACAGTGTTTTGGTGCCGGTATGTGGCCTGTAGTGGCAGTAGTGCATGTTCAAAGGAAATTAGTGTGTAACCGGCAAGCATGGGGAAAACAGCCTAAGACCCAGGCACCAGCAAGGTAGAACTTGACTTGAGGGTTTTGTCAAGGCCAACACCACCACCATACTGAACTTGTTTTTACATGCAACGAATACAGATGTACCCATGTGCATTGTTGGCTGAGCCACATAGAGTTCATCATAGAATTTACTCAAATTTCAGCCATTCTTTAGTTTTATAAAGTTTCAAGTTAAAAAAAAAAAAGAAAGAAAAAACATTTTCAGGTACAGCAAAGGGGAAAATTTGAATTGGGTGAACTCAACTGTCAGTTTTGGTTTATCAACCTGTGACCCAGTGTGTACAGAATGCTCCCCTCCGTCCCTGCATCTACAGAAGGGACTCCAAACAGGGCTTGGTCCTGTTTACACAGCTGCCATTGCTATACCGGGGCCTTCTGCTGCAGGGGCACAGAAAGAATATGGGTACAGAGACGGGCTGCACTCTCCCGGCCTGCTGAGCACAGCACATCCCAACCCAGGCAGATGGCGGCACTACGTGCGTCTGCCCAATTGCTTGCTCATTACTTCCTTCACGTCAGGCAAATGTAAACTCTTAAATTTATGCCTCATACCCCTAAAGATAGATGGAAATGCTGCTAGCTATTTCTCTAGCTCATTTCCTGGGGATTAGAATGTCTTAGCTGTCAACTCAAGCTGCAAGCATACTTGTGTAGGGGCAAGGGCTGGAAGCTTGCTGTGACCTTTGGTTCATGATGCGAACACAAGGCAACAAGTTGTAGCACCCCCTGTACCCTCGTGCCATTCTACTGAATGTCTCCTTGATCCGGGCTGTGCTATGGCCACTCTGAACTTCAGTGAGTCAGCATATGCTGTTCCTATGGTGCTTTTCCCTTGCTTGGGTTGGCCAGCTTTCAGTCCTCCTTCCTGACTTACTCAGAAATCTTATAAGACCACCTGGTGCTGACTAAGTTGTGTCTCCTGTCTCCCTACTGCATGGATCACACTACCCATCCCTGTCACAGTCTGTTGTCCTCCTAGACTGTGGGCTGTCTGTCTTCAGCCCTGCATTTGATGCACTGTGGACACTCAGTACTTGTTTCCAGAAGCATTTCCAGGTGGCCAATTGGGAAGGAAGCACTGGGGAGGAGACTTGCACAGATCTGAATGAATGAGATTAAACTGAATTCTCAGTTCAGCAGAGTTCCTGACATCTGCTACATCGAAGAGCCCAGCTATCTTGTACACTGTTAAAAAATAAAAGGTAGTAAAGCATGTGCCTAGCATATGTGAGACCCTGGGTGCTACTCCCAGTACCTCAAAACCAAACCAAAGGCAACATGATAAAAGAAAGGACTTGCTCTCAGAGCAGTAGATGGGGATTCAAGTCCTAGCATTGCCCCTTGTTAATTGTATAAATTTGGTCAAATTCAATTTCATTTTTTTCTCTAAATTTCAGTCCTCTCTTTTGGAATTCAGGGATGATAATGCCAAGGTTATTGGCCTATTATGAGAATTAAACCATATTATTTTTAAAATGAGATAATACATGTGAAATCACTACTGGCACAAAATAGGTACTCAATAATGACAGCTTCTTTCTTTTTTATGATTGTTAGGGAGGCTTTCAGAGATGAACGAAACATGAGACCTGACCTTCACTCAGTACAAGAGATAAGAATATGTATAGTGTGGACCCTATTAAGAGAATGGAGACAGGCACAAGCATAGGGGGCTGCAAGGAAAACCCAGGTGGGTACTTCTGGGTTACTCACTCAAGTTCCAGCAGCTATGTGCCAAGTACAGTAGCAGGTCACAGACACTGACAGGAATAGGACTGGCACCTGCCCTGAAGGGACTCACAGTCTGGGGGTTGGGGAAGCACCTGGATAAGCAGCTTAATTACAATCCAGCACATCAGGGATGTAATAGACAAGAATGCAGAACATGGGGATGAAGCAGCTAACTCCCAATTCTCTAAATCCAAGGAATCAAAGCCCGAGGGATGAGTGGAAAGTAGTAGGTATACCAGTAGGAGCTGTCTTTGAGGCTCTTACTCAGGAATAAAATTTCATTGCTCCAGTTCAGCCTTCTTAGCCAATACAATGGTTAACTTCCTGCAACGACTTTCCACACAACATGTTAATTCACATTTCAACACATTTAATGACATCAGCCAAAAAACAGATATGTGCGAAGCACTTGACGAGGGGGAGCCATAACACTACACCTTCCCTAGAGGGGACAAAGTAGGGACACGTGGAAAAATAATTGTAGCACTGGAATAGATGTTGAAGACAGGTGAGTGGCAGTCTCTCGGGGGCAAAATGCTTGGGGGAGGGGCAGGGTGACTTAAGACTAGAAGACTCGGTTCCAGGACTCCACTTGTGCCCATGAGTCAGTCCTGCATCCTGGGCTTCAGCTCCCTGCTCCTAACACAGTGCTGGGGCCTCATGCAAAAATAGTCCCAGCTACATGCTCGGCACCACAGTCTTTTTAAAGACAGGGATAACACTTATAAGATGGGACTACCTACTAGAGTTGTGCAAATTAATTGTACTGATTTTTGGAAAGAACTGTGAAAACCAAAAAGAACTGTATAAAACAAAGGTCTCAGTGCTATTTCAGCTGTAAAGTTCTATAGGGATTCCACGAGACGATCCAAAAGAAAGCAGAGTAGCAAGGATGGAGGGGAGGGCTCCCCAGGACCGAGAGAGATATAAGGGAGGACAGCAGGCCAGGTGGGGGGACTGGCAGGAAAAGGAATTTCTTTAATAACATACCAAAGAGGATCAAGTACCTCTTGGGATGATGTTTCCTATATGTGATCCTCACTGCAACCTTATCTTCATGTTCCAGATGAGGAAACTGAGACCCGGAGAGTTTAAAGAACCTGCCCAAGCTGAAAGAACCAGGCAGGGCAAAGCTGAGCTGCAAATCGAGTTCTCGCTGACCCTAGCCCACTTGCTCCTTTCCCTGCATCGCCATTGTGAGGTCAGGAAATGAAAGAGACCATGAGGTAGACCAGAGAGCTAGAAGACAAGGCAATCAGATGAAACAGAAAGTCAGGACCAGTTGTGGAGGGACTGTGCACAGAGGCATTAGGCAAAGAGGAAGCATGGTGGCGGGTTCCGTTTGGGCAGAATGACTAACCTTGTGCTGAGCCTTGGCCATGTGCCAGGCACTGTGCCAGGGACTGGAACGTAATTATTAAACATTCCAAAAGAAAACTCTTTTGACATCGATGCTACTGGAATTCTTATTTTTTGCAGGAGGAAACTTGAATTTAGGGAGGTTAAGTGGGTTAAACCAAGATTACAGAAGCAGGTGAGTGAAGATGCTAAGATTTAAAGTCACATCGGTGGTACAGGAGTCAGCTACTGTCTGTCACACTGTACCATATGTCTGGTAGGGAATGCAGAAGGAAGGAGGGGTCCAAAGGAGAGGAGACCAAACAGGAGGCCCTTCAACTTCACTGCATCTGTTGCATAGGCTCTGACTAACGGTAGCAGCAGAGGGAGTGGGGACAAAGAGTCGGGAATATGAGCCAATGAGATGAAAGGCGGGGCAGATCTTGGGAGGTAATTTGGTGAAGTAGTTAAAACTCTTGTTTCTAGGATCAGACCAAAATGTATTCTAGCCTCCATTCTGAAACATCCTAGGCTGAACAAGTCATTCAATCTCAGCCTCAGTTTATGCATCTGCAAGGTAGGTAGAATGATATGACCAGAATTCCAGTGCCGTTCTGAGGCTGAAGTCTACAAAATAATGACTCGTGGCTGGCACATAAAATGGATCAATAAATATTAGGTAATAAAATTAAATCTGAATAGAGCAGGATACATGCAGACCAGTTTCTAGAAGGCATGGTAACCGCTAAGGATCTGATTGAGTGACCCGGTTGCAGTTTGCCTTAGAACCAGTGGGTACAGATGACAGGAATGTTATCTAAATGAAACTCAGTCACCTGAACTCTGCCAAATGAAGTGGGTGAGCAGACCCCACTGAGTCGGGAGGAAGGAAGTTTATTACTGGGTTCCACTATTCCATAGGAAATAATGGAGGAGAGAGAAAGAAGACCCAGGTCATAGGAAGCCTGGAAGAGAGGATGGCCTTCATGAGAGAATAATCAGGGAGGAAGCCTCTGGGGTCCTTCAGGAAATACTGGGGCCTCAGCTCTAGAAGGGAGAAGCAGAGAAGCGAAGACTGTTGCCAACTCCTTCATACTCTTTGGTTTCACATGCCCCCACTAGGTCCTCCACATATCCGGGTCTAGACTTTTGTTCCCAACATCTTCGGTGGGGCTCACAAGGCACAAAGGCAGGTAGAAAACTGGTAGAAAGAAATGATTAGACATGTGAGTTTCAGATGCTGCTGGCCAACCAAGTACATTCATTTAAAAAGCCATTCGAGGGAGATGCCTTAAATATCTGTAGCACAACACCCTTTCTGACAGCTCTTCTCTTGTTACCACTAGTGATAAATTACCAGTGCTCAAAAGGATCTCTGAAAAGGCCAGCGCTCCTCAGAGAAGAGCCATGTCAACATTTTAGGTGGCAGTGCAGAAGGCATCCCGCATAAAGATGGATTCCCTGAGGTGTCCTATGCATGGCAAGTGTGATGGTTATTCTGATGTGTCAACTTGAATGGGCTATGCTGGGGAGGCCAGGCATTTGGTCATTATTCTGGACACGTCTGTGAGGGTGGTCTGGATGGGCCTCACATTTGAAGTGGTAGATGGAGTAAAACAGGTTGGAACTCCATGGCCCACCTTCTTGGTTGTCAGGCCTTCATGCTTAGACTGGAACTGTACCATTAGCTTTCCTTGGTCTCCAGCTTGGTAACTGCATATTTGGGACTTCTCCAGCCTTGCTTAGTGGGTGAGGCAATTCCTAATAATGACCCTCTTTGTATACATGCACACACAAGCTATGGGTTCTATTTGTTTTGGAGAATTTAATATAACAGGTGTTCAGTGTTCAGTCCCCTGCCAGTCCGAGTCCTAAAAACATTTCCTATCCAGTTCCTTAATTCACAGTGCATCACGAGAAAATGTGCGTTAGCTTTAGTGACTGGATTGCTGCAACTTTCTATAATCCAACCTCAGTCTCATCCACAGTATTCTCAACAAAACTTTGTTTTGGGCCTTAACTGGGCCCTCATGGAATTTGTTGTAGAGGCTACGTCAAATAGTGTTCCTCCAGCTTCTAGATTTCTTCTACCCTCCCATTTTATAGCCTACTAGATGATCTTGCCACCTAAATTTTCTGAAAAGATCAAAGTTAACTCATTCATAGGCTCACCTATGTACCATATGGACAGTGGCCAACAGCAAAATGTAGATTTGCCAGTTCTACTCATGAGTGTTGTCTTGGTTCTTGTTTTCCTGTTGGCCTTCTTAGTCTCACTTGAGGTACAGGTTCTTGGTTTACCTGAATCCTGATGCTCTGAGTTTGGCTACAGAACTTGGCTTCTGCAGGAATCTCCCCTGCGTGCTTCCCAGGACATAGCTTGTACCTGTGTCTGGCTCCTCGCACTCGTGGCTGCTTCAGGAGCTCACTCTGACCAACCCACTGTGGTTTTCAGGATCCTGTTCCAGTGTGGCAAGACCCCTGCAGGAGGAAGTCTGTCCAGTAAGCCAGAAAATCCTCAATGTTCTGCCTTTCGGATTATTTCTTCATTCAGCTACCATTATTTTTCTTCCCTAAGGTTTCAGGAAAAGTGTCACCTTTCTATTTCTGGGAACACCTTGCACTTTCAGAAACTAATTACATTTGTTCCATAACCTAAGGGCTTCAAGATTAAGGTACTATTCTATCCTATTAATTCATTCAGTGGACATTTACTATGTGCTACGCCAGGGATCATTAAGCTACACCTGCCTGTATTTGTACTTTATGTATTGCCCATGCTTTGTTTATGGGTGTTTGCATGCTGCAATGTCAAAGTCAAGTAGTTACAACAGAGGATGCTTCCCTTGAAAACCTTAAAATATTTACTATCTGGCCCTTAATATAAAAAGTTTGCCAAAAGCTCTACCAACTCTGACATGAGCTAGCCCTTGTCCGTGTCCTTGAGATGTTGCCTGGAGGGCAAAGGTGAGGGCATGAAAAAGAGATCCTAACAGGCAATTACAGCACAGCTGTGTGTATGTGACACTGCTTTGACAAAGGCAAACAGAGTTTTAAAGCACAAAGAAAGGGAACAAGGGAATCAGAGAAGGCTTCTGGGAGGAGATGGTAGTGAAGATAAAATCTGAAGAATGAGTAAGAGTAGGCAAGGTAGATAGGAAGTTCAGCAAAGGTTATTTATGCATTTATTTTGTAGAAGGAAAGTTAGGTACAAAAGCAGAAAAAAAACCCAGTAATAAGTGTGTGTGTGTGTGTGTGTGTGTGTGTGTGTATTTGAACATGCCCACGCGTGCATGGCCATGTTCATGTGTGTTTGTAAGGATAAATGACCTGCAATGAGACCAGAAATCCAAGCAGATCATGAAGAGGTGAGTGTCTTAAATAGAAGTCTTGGATTTTGTTTTGACGGCAGCGTGAAGTACAGAAAAGTTTAAGACAATCTTACGTACAGATAATCTCCAAATCTATGTATGCTCACTCAACTTCTGCTTCTGACTCTGAAGGAATAAATGTCACTGGACGAGCTCTGTAAACATAAGTCCTATAAAACTGAAACACAGCAAAGGACTATGGTCTCCAAAAGAGGGGGAAACACAAGAGAAGACTCCATGTTTGCCCTAGATATCCTTCCAGGACATTTTCTGGTTTGTAGTGCAGGAAGGTAGAGCAGAGTTTGGTAAACTGGACAGGATTGAGGAGGCAAAGACGGGAATTTGGGTTTCTAGGGCAGATAAGATTTATGGGTTAGAATACCAGAAAAGAGGCAGTGCACACAGAAGGATCTTCAGAAATACACATAGGAATCCTCTCAAGTCCTTACCAAAAACTAAGCTGCACGTGTGTAGAGTGAGACTTTGCTAGGGCTGCTAGAGAATAGCTACCGAGGAGCTAAGAGCTGAATAGAGATCACAGGGTCACAAAATGCCAGTGATATGTGGCTTCTAACCATTTATATTAGAGAAGCTTTGATGACTGCTTTGATGATAGCTTTCAACCGCGAGCCTAGAAAAGTCACAGCTTAGTAGTAAAACTACTTTAGCTCCAAAGTAAGGGCTTCAACTTACCCTAACACACCTTTGAAAACATTGAAACTGAAATAAAGCAGAACCATAAGGAAATTGACCATCTGCTTAATCAGAACTCCAAACTCTTTAAAGGAAGACAAAAAGTCCACACAGATGCTTGGTCATTACCAAGCCTTTACATGCTTATCATACAACTAATATTACTAGGCACGTATAGAAGAAAATGTGATGCAAAATAGTAGAAAAACAGTCAACAGAAAGAGTTCCTGAGGTGATGGATGTGCTGGGATTAACATACAAGGATTATGAAATAGCTATTATCAATGTGTTCAAGGATTTAAAAGAAAGATGGACATAATAAATGAAAAGATGCAGAATCTTGGCAGAAAAATAGAAACTATTTTGAAGAGCAAATGTAAACCCTAGAACTGAAAAATTTAACTATATTTGGAAAAGAAAAAGAAAAGATTGGTAAACTGAAATATAGATTGGCATAAATAATTCAAAATGAAATACAGGGGAAAAAGTCTAAAAAAATGAACTAGAGTTTTAATGTATGGAATAAAAGTAAGGATTTAACAGAGTCCTACCAGTAGCAGATAGGCTGGATTAGAAAAATATTTGAATAAGCAATGCTTGAAATTCCCTTGGTTCAATAAAAATTATTAAGCAACACATTGAAGAAACTCACCAATCCTCAAACTGCATAAAAACAAAGACAATACAACTTAAAGAAAAAAATAATTAAAAACCCCAAATAAAAAAGTGACACCTAAAGATACCATTATCTGACGGTAAGAGATAAAGAGGAAATCTGAAATCTTAAAAGCAACCAGAAAGGACATTACATTTAGAAAAACCAAGGAAAGCATGACTGCATGACTCAAAAACCAAGGAAATCAGAAGACAATGTAACAATACCTCTAAAGTTTTAAAAGAAATAAGATCTGTCAACCTAGAATTCTATTATTGTGCAACAATATTATTCAACAAGAAGGACAAAATAAAACATTTTTTTTGATAAATGGAAGCTGAGTGAATTTATTACTGGCACATCTTCAGTATATGAAATATTAAAGGAAGTTCCCTTCCAGGCCAAAGGGAAATGAAAACAGATGGTAACTCATATCTACATGAAGAAATGGAGAGTGCTGGAAATGGTAAATATATGGGGACGGTGCACCTTGCATTTCTTTTTCACTGAAGAGCTTTTCCTTTTAAGCAATGAGGTTCAAGTTTTCTCATTTTGGGTGAAAAACACTTCCATCTATAGTTCTTATCTTACAAAACCTTGTCTTTTGTCTTCTTGTGCCTCCAGCCTTTTCAGAAAAGTCATCCTGAGCTCTTGAGTTCTTCACCTCGCAGGCTGAACCTCTGCTCCCACCTGAGCTCATTTCCGCTATCAGAGCTTTAAACACTTTGACTTTCACTGCCCTCTATTCCCACAGCTAAACAATTGCTAGGGGGCAATAATCAGAGGAAAATTACTGTTTCTTTACTTCCCATTTTAAAATAAAAGCATACTTCAAATTTGCTAATAGTCACTCTTTTTAGTGGATAGTCTAGCAAGTTTTGACAAACTTGCAATGAGGTACATTACCATAATCAAGACATAGACTATTTCTATTACTCCCCCAAATTCTCATGTGCCCTAGCGTAATCAATCCCATTTCACCACCTTGCAGCCTGTTTAGAGCCTGTTTTTCCTCCCCACGCTTTGGCTTTTTCTATAATGCCATATAAATGGTCTCAAACAGTAGATAGCACTTTAAGTCTGATTTCTTGAACTCAGCACCGTGCATGTGAGATCCACCCATGTTGCACCTATGAGTTGTCTTTTTAATTTTTCTTCCAAATATTTTGAAAGAAAAAGGAGAAATGTGGGTGGAGGCCATTGTCACATTCCTGTTTCCCCTATATACTAATTGTGTAACCTTGAAGAAGCTGCTTAAATTCCCTAAGATTTAGTTTTTTTGTCTGTGAAATGGGAGTAATAAAGGCACCTATCTTCTTGGGTTGTTACAGGGCCAAGGTGGCAAACCTACAGCACACATGCCTGCATGCTGCAGCGGGCTGTTTGTTATCATTCAAGGCTCTAAAGGGTTCGCCACCCTTATTAAAGGGTTACATAAGGAAATCCATATAGAAACCTGTGTCACTGTTCCTGGCATATAAAAAAATCAACAAATTGTGAGTTTTTAAATTACTGTTTTACTTCTCCAGGGGACCCAGGGACTAGAAGAAAACTAGGACATACAAGACCTATCGATTTGGGGAGGGAAAGATCTTAGAAGATTTTCCAAGTGGTGTGGTTAGCTTATTTGGGGTTGAGACAGCAGTTGGCATTAAGGGCTACAGAAACCCATTGAGTTGTCAGGAGAAGGACAGTAGGATGAGTCAGGCATGAAAACAGACAGCAGGAACCCAGGATAAGCTGGAGGTCATGGTTCAGGGTCTGGCTGTGGAGTCAGGGTGGGAACTGACAAGAAGCTAAAAAGGAGTCAAGGGGAAAAACAGCTCTGTCTGGAGACCTGGGGTCATATGAACACATACAAATCCTGAGCAAGGGACAATGCAGGAGACCAGGGATTATCTCCGAGGAATCCAGGTCAGAAGAGTGGCTGGAGGCTCTTTAAAAGAACTGCCTGCCTTAGCACTGGGAAATGGGAAATAATAATCAACACTAGACTTTAGTACATGCTTCACACATTCTTTGAAACAAGCCCATTTTAAGGACTAGGAAATTAAAGTACAGAAATATAAAAAGATTGGCCCAGGGCTACCCACCTAGGGAGGATCAGAGCCAAATCTGGACCCAGATTTACTCACCACAGAGCAGGAGTCTGAGCTTGCTTTGAAGATGGAAATGTTCCATACTCCACTGACTGACACACTGTAGTCACCAGCCAGCAGTCATCACTGAGCTCTTAAAATACAGCCAGTGTGACTAAGGAGCTGAATTTCATCTTGTTTAATTTGAATCAACTTTAAGCTAACATACTGGGCAGCATAGCGCTAGAATTTGGGATAGATCTGAGCATTGTGAGGTACAAAGACCAACTGTGTAGTTAGCTGCTTTTAGAAAGAGGGGCTGGAATAGGCTGGACACTACCGGGGATAGAGTTCTCTCACTGTTGTTCATCACATGTGGCAGGCAGGCAGTCTGAGGAGGCTGCGCTTGAGTAAGACTTGGCCTGTAGCAGTTCTGTTTGTCTCCTCCATCACATACCCTCTCTGTGTACCTTGGATTTTAGCCACGCTGTGGCGGTAGGTGTGAGCACACACACTGTTGGTGAGTGTCCACCTCTAGTGTACTGCACTTCCTTCTGTTCACTGACTCATGCCCTTGTCTGAATCTCTGACTGTCCATATGGCCAGCAAATGAGTAACTAGGAATGTGGGCAATTATGCTCCTGTAGGCAGCCCTGGGCCTTGGGGACGGTGTGCCAGTAGACAATTCTGCAGGTCAGCAGGTGCACTTCTCACAAATACACTGATGACAGAGACCTCACTCTTGGGATGGCCCTCCCTCTCCCTGACTCTCTTTGCCTACTCGTTTACCCCTGCTTCCTCTACCACTTTCTAGTTAACCCGCAGACCTTGCCCGAGGTTCTGCCCTTAGGGAACTCACACTCAGACATTGCTCATCCAACTAAGATTATGTATCTGGACCCAAGGACGTATAAAATAACTGTGAAGATTAGACCACAGCCAGCCGGAGCTGCTCTTCTAGTTTCTGCTGCAGTATACTTGTGATCTGCCCTTCTTCCATCTAAAGCTAGCCATGTTGTCCCTACTGTCACTGTCATTACTGCCACGGTTGCCATCATTATCACTGTCAGTATCATCACACGTTCTCTGCACCGTGTACTTCGTGGGTACTGGCTAATATCCTCCCATCCTCACAGTGAGCCAACCTGCAGGTCACCAGATCCCTGTTACAGATTAGGGAACTGCATTGCTAGGAGGTGGCAGGGCTGAGACCGACCACTATCAACCACACTTAAGGCCATGATCTTTTTACTCCACTAAGGATCTACAGGTTGAACCATGTAAGGAGGTCACTCTGATGTCACATACGGGTGTCACTACAATTCGGTCTTGGGGTGGAGATAACCGAGGGTGAAGTAGGATAGCGCCTATCCAGTTTCTTGATAACACGGGGGAGCTGGCTCTTGGGTGTTCATAAATTTCAGCTTTATTTGGACTCAGCCTTCTCAGCCCAATTTTTTCCCTGGAATTTCTGACTCTTGATTTCTATCTCTAAAGCCTACTCAGTCACTTGCTTCTGAGTTTAGAGACAAAGAACGTAGTTTCAGAGCACACCCAAACTCTCCTCTCCCTCCCTACTGTACAGACTGGTTGGGGGTTTATGTATTGACAAGCCACACTAGTATTATGTCTTGGGAGAAGGGAACTTTATTTAAATTTGTCCTTCCCAGCTGGCTTTTCCACATTGACATTGTTATGTATGGGAGAGAGGTTGTGCTCCTAGACAGCTTCTAGATGTTTAATTTACCATTAACACCTGAGTTTAAAGCCCCAGAGATGGAAAGTAGCACTTTGGATGATAAATTCTAGGAATGTTGATCTATTTTTAAAAATCTACTCCCTTGTATTTAAAAGTTTAGGAAGAGCAGTAACAGAAATGCTTTTCAGAGTGTAACAGAAATGGAGGTCCCCCATACTACTGGGACATTCTTCAGGTTTGAATCTTAACTCTGTCGGCAGCCCTGAAAACAAGATGTTTTTCTGTGTCTGAAAGTTTTTGTTAGCAGAAGAGGGGGAGAAATAGAAATTATGGAGCACCTACTTGTGCTAGGTGTGCTTATGCACTGATTTACTTCTCAGTCTCATTTCACTGAAGAGAGAACAGCTCCACCGTAACTTGCCAATGGACACATTGCCAGTGAGTGGCTGAACTGGCATTTGGCTCATAACTGCTTGTCTTTAGGACAGCTTTTTGTTTTGCCAATAAGGGAGCGAGAGGCTCTGGGAAAATTTATTAAGACAATAATAGAAGCTCAGTCTACTCAACCAAGTTGCTGTATGTAGGACAAAAGAGGAACTGGACTGGGATTTTAAAAAATCCATTCCAAAATTGAAGGTAAAATGAAGGCAGATGCTCAATCTCGCTCATGAAAACACCAGCAATATAGCCAGCTATTTAGGATTATTTAATCCAACCATATAGGATTACCTAACACTCCAAATTCAAACAATTTAATTTACTACATTAACAGAAAAAATCATATTAATGTATAGGTACAGAAGAAGCATTTATCTATGTTGAACAGCCAGCTATGTTAAAAAATAAACTCAGCAAAACAAAAACAGAAGGGAACTTTTTATCCAGAAAAAAAAATCTACAAAAAAAGCTATAGCACAAACCATATTTAATGATGAATATCGTAAGGTTTCTCTATAAGACTGGAGACAAGAAAGTCCATTATCATCGCTTCTTTTTGACATTGTACTAGAGCAGTTGTGGCACATGTGTTATTTGTTCTTATTTTAAAACAAAAGATGTTAATATATGAGCTATTTTTTCTAAGACCTCTGTATTTAGGTTTAACTGCAGTGTTGGCACTTTGCAATTAATAAGTGGGCTTTGGGTTGCAGTTTGGGCACTAACTTCTTTTTTATTTTAAAGAGAATAGTAAAAAAAAGGAACAGTAGCAAAATAACCAACATCACAGACAAAAATGCAAAAGCATTAAAAATGGTACAGGGTTTCAAAACAAAATGATAGGAATTAAGCGTGATGGTTATATTACATATTGTTATCTTCAAGGAAGTTACTCAGATTACTAGATGTAAGAATGCAAGATTGGGGCTGGGGATATAGCTCAGTTGAATAAGTGCTTGCCTGGCAAGTGCAAGGTCCTGAGTTCGATCCCCGGTACCACAAAAAAAAAAAAAAAAGAATGCAAGATTGATCAAACAATAAGAGGATAAAAATAATAATTAAAAGAAACATTAGAGATGATACAGAGTTTCACTAGACAAGATGGTAGGAATTTACCAGTGGTTGTTATACTGCATACTGTTGTCTTCAAATCAGTTGCCCAGATTGCCAGATATAAGCATGCAAAATTGGTCAAAATAAAAAAAAATTTAAGCATTGACTGTTCCTTTCAATGAACCATCAGACATCAGCAGTACAGTTACCCCAGCTCTCCTTCTCTCTCTATATTTTTTTCTTTTTTTGGCCTTCTTTCTTTTTCTTCTTTCCCTCATTCCAGTTGTTCTTTCCTTTGAGTAATTTCTTTCCCTTTTGTATTATCTACTGTACATTTTGGGTTTTATTTACTCTCTCAGGTTCTTACACTAGGGAGACAGTGTGACGTTTACACCTGTGGGTCCGTAATGAGTATGGTCTCTAGTTGCATCTATTTACCTACAAAAGCCTCGAGTTTCTCTATTTTATAGCTGAGTAATACTCCATTGTATAAAAATACATCTTTTTATCCATCCCTCAGTTGATGGGCATTTGGACTGTTTCCAAGATTTAGCTGTGACAAAATGTGCTGTTATAAACATGGATACACACATATCACTGGGGTATGATATTTTTTATTTTTCTGGGAAATACTCAGAAGGGGAATAGATGGGTTAAGTGAGACTTCTAATTCTATTTTTGTGAGGAATTTCCAAACTGACTTCCACAGTGGTTTCATCAATCTACACTCCCACCAGCAGTGGAGAAGGGTTTCCTCGCTCCCACAGACTTTCCAGAATTTGTTATTGGTTGATTTCTTAATGAAAGCCATTCTTTCTGGGGTCAGATGGAATTTCAGTGTTTTTTTAACTTTTCATTTCTCGAATGACTAAAGATGTTGAACATTTTTTCATATATTTATGCATCATTAGTATTTCCTCATCTAAGAAGTGTGTACTCATCTCAGATGCCCATTTTTAGATTGGGTCTTTAAATTTGGGAGGCCTTTTTTACATTCTTTATATGCTCTAGATAAAAGTCCTTTGTCTGAGGGGCAATTGGCTAAAACATTTTCCCTATTCATGTGTTTTCTTTTTACTCTATTGGTGATATCTTTTGATGTGCAGAAACTTTTCAGTAAGGAGAGATCCCAGTTGTTGATTCTTTGAAGTATTTCCTGTGCAGTTTGGTTTTTGTTCATAAACTCTCTGCCTATCCGTATGTCTTCAAGATGTTTACCTACTTTCTCCTGTAGTAGATTTAGTGTTTCTGCTTTAATATTTAGATCTTTGATCCATTTTGACTTTATTTTGGTGCACATGGTGATAGACATGGGTCTAGTTTTAGTCTTTGGCGTGTGGAAAGCCAGTTTTTCCAGCACCATTTATTAAAGAGGCTATCTTACTTCCAATGAACATGTCTGGCCCCTTTGTCAAGGGTAAGGTGGTTGAGCATGTTTGTAGTTGTGTCTATATCTTCTAATCTGTTCCACTGATCTTTAGTTATTTTTTTTTTCTCTCAGTACCATTTTAATTTTATCACAGTAGTTTTGTAGTATAATTTCAAGTCAGGGATTGTGATACTTCCTGCCTTGCCTTTGTTTTCCAGGATTTACTAGGCCTCTTCTGGTTCCAGATGAGTTTTAGGAATGTTTTCTCTAGATCTATGAGGTATACTAATGGTATTTTAATTGGAACTGCATTGAATCCATGCAGCAATTTTCAGACTATGGCCATTTTCACAATGTTGGTTCTTCCTATCCATGAGCAAGTAATATCTTTTCACTTTCTGAAACCCTCTTAGATCTCTTTTGTCAGAGTACTGTAATTTTCATTCTATAGATCTTTTATTTCTTTTGCTAGATTAACTCCTAAGTATTTCATCTTTCTAGCTGCTGTTGCAAAAGGTATGGTTTCCCTAATTTCTCTCTCAGTCTATATGTTGCTTGTGTACAGGAACGCTATTGATTTTTGAGTGTTAACTTTGTATCAAGATACACTACTGAATTTGGTTATCAAACCCATAGGCCTTTTGGTGGAGTTTTGGGGGTCTTCTATGTAGAGTATCATGTCATCTGTGAATAATGATAATTTCACTTCTTCTTTCCCTATCCTTATTCTTCTTATTTCTCTCTCTTGTCTAATTGCTCTGGTTAATATTTCCAGAACTCTATTGAATAAGAGCGTGGGGACTCACTTCTAAAAGCCTTGCCATCACAGTACTAGAAGTTCTAGTCAGTGCAATAAAGCAAGATAGAGAAAGAAAAGACATAAAGATTAGACGAGAACCAAAATTATGTAAAAATTCCAAAATAACCCTTTAGAAGACTCAATAATGTGATGTTGTCAAATCTCTCCAAATTTTCCCCTAAATTCAAAAAAGTTTCAAAATAACAACTTTTTAAAAGTTAAAAATTGGATTGATTCTAAAATTTATACCGAAATGCAAAGAACCAATAATAGCCAAAATAGTCTTGAAAAACTGTGAAGTTGAAGAACACTCCAAGATGTCAAGGCCTTCCATGAAAGTGTCATAATTCAGACAGTGTGTTCTTGGAAGAAGGTAGGTAAACTAATAGAACAGAATACAGAGTCCAGATATAAACCCACAAATACACAATTACTTGATATATGATGAATATGTGACTAAATGGGGGAATACCTGGGTATTTCCAATAAATTAAATGGGATACAAAATGTACTAATCAGGATGGTGGGAAAAGATACTGTGGAATACATTAGAATGTTCATCAATAGATTAGGAGAATCAATAAGCAAACCACAGGACAGGAGAAGTTTGGAATACATATAATTGACAAAGGACATATATCTAGCTATACAGAGAATGCCTACAAGTTAATAAGAGGGTGACAATCTAATAGAAAGAATGATCCAGAGACCCAAACAAGTGCTTCAAATTATCCAAATAGCCAGTGATGACACATGAGGCAAGATCAAAGATGTTCAAGTTAAAATCACAATATTATATTACTATACATATACTAGTAGCTAAAATTATTTTTAAAACAACCAACACCCAAACCCAATACTATCAAGTACTAGCAATGATACAGATTAATATATCTCTTACTGTGGACAATTGTTTACAATATTTACTAAATCTGGGACACTTATGACCCAGTAATCCCATATCCAGTATATAACTGTTACAGTTTTTACCTAAAATGTCCTCCAAAAGTCTCGTATGTTCGGGGGGGGGGCTTTTGGGAGATGAAATCACGGGAGCACTAAATTCATCATTGGATTAATTAACTGGTGAGGAGGGGACTTTGATATGGGAAGCCTTGGTGAGCTGCCTGGTGTCCTGGATCCTTCGGCTCCACCCCCTACCACCATGGGCCTTGGACTCTGGAAGCCTGAGTAAGCTGTCTGGGTGCCTGGGTCCTCCGGCTCCACCCCTTGTGGTCATCTCAGGAATGAATCTGATTCCCCAAAACCTAGGGTGATTTGAAAATGACACAAAAAAGAAGCAAAATGCAATCTCAGCCAAACATCTTACCCAGAACAAGTCCAGGAAATATCAACATGGAAGAACAGGAAGTCACACACTTGAAATTTCTCAAATGATAGCAACTGAAGTAAAGAACCAACTACATCAAGCTATAGAGGAAATCGGGTCAGAAATAATTGCTCAGGTAAAAAAAGAAATGACAACCACAATGAAAGAATTTCTGGGCATATGAAAAGAAGACAGATTTAAAAAACTAGAAGAGCACAGAAAATGATGGAAGAATGAACAGTATAGGAAAGAATTAGAATGCATGAAACAGACTCAAAGAGACATTCAGGAAATTAAAAATTCCATTGAAAGGTGGAAGAACCTATTGAATGAAATGGAAGATAGACTTTCAGACTTTGAAGACAGAGAGTGATCATGAAAGAAAAGACCTCTTAAAAATAATGAAGGAATAGCAAATATCAATTCAACAGCTGCAAGATGAGGCAAAGAAAGACAATATAAGGCTAATAGGAGTCAACGAAAGAGCAGGAGACAACATGAATGACATAAAGATTATTTGCAGCAGAAAATGTCCCAAGCATGAGACAAGAAACTTATATACACATAAGTGAGGCATACAGAACCCCAATTAGCCATAGCCAAAATAAATCTATACCCAGACACATAATCATCAAGATCCCAGAAATTGAGCCAAAAGAACAGGATATTAAAAGCTGTTAGAGAAAAGAAACAGATCACCTATGAAGGAAAGCCCATCAGAATCACAGTAGACTTCTCAGGCAAGATCAGGCATGTTCAGGGTGATATGGCCATAGACATGGCAGATTTCTCAACATAGACCATCAAGTTAAGAAGAGACTGGAGTGAAGTACTTCAGGTCCTGAAAGAAAACAACTGCTAGCCCAGATTGCTGTACCCTGCAAAGCTATCTTTGAAAACTCATGCAGAAATAAGGTACTTCCATGAAGAAGATCAACTGAAGAAATTCATGAGCATCAAGCCAGTCCTACAAAGAGTACTGAAAGATATTCTACAAAGAGATTAAAAATGATCACAATCTCAAGACCAACAATAGAAAAGAACTACTAAACAAAGTAAGCAGTTAAACAGGGGGGGAAAGTATAGAACCAATATTGGGAAAATAACAAGACAAGGATGAGTCAATACATATCATTAATAACCATTAATGTAAATGTCCTCAATTGACCAATCAAAAGAAAAAGACTGTCAGAGTGGATCAAGAAACAAAATCCAACAATATGCTGCATACAAGAAATGCATTTAACTCAAAAGGAAATCCATAGACTGAAAGTCAAAGGATGGAAAACAGTACTCCATATGAAAGGAACCCAGAAAAAAGCAGGAGTAGCTATTCTGTTTGCAGACAAGGTGAGCTTCAAACTAATAACGATCAGAAGAGATAAAGAAGGTCACTATATTCTTGTTAAGGGAAAATTGCAAGAGAAAGAGGTAACAATCATAAATATATATGCACGAAATGTAGGAGTACCCAATTATATCATGCAAAATTTAACAGGCATGAAAAATCAAGTAAGTAATAACACAGTTGTAACAGTGGATTTTAACACCCCATTGCCACAAAGAGATAGATCAACTAGACAAAAAATCAGCAAAGAAGTTAACAACTAAACCAAGCATGTGAACAAATGGACTTAGCAGACCTTTACAAAGTATTCCATCCAACAACATTAGAATACACATTCTTCTCAGCTGCACATGGGACATTCTCTAAAATGGACTACATGCTAGCCCATAGAACATGCTTAAGTAAATGCAAAGGAATTGAAATTATGCCATGCATATTATTGGACCATAGTGCAATGAAACTGGAAATAAATGATAAAAGAAATTGCAAAAGCTCCATAAACACATGGAAATTAAATAACACCCTCCTGAATAGCCAATGGGTCACAGAAGAAATCAAAGTAGAAATTAAACACTATCTACAATCAAACAAAAATGCAGATACAAACTATCAGAACCTGTGGGGTACAATGAAACCAGTCCTCAAAGGGAAATTTATAGCAGTGAATTCTCACCTCAGGAAAACAGAACGAGCAGAAATAAACAACCTTATGTTTCACCTCAAACTTCTGGAAAAAGAAGAGCAAGTTAATTCCAAAGCCCAAAGAAGGAAGGAAATTATAAAGATCAGAGCAGAAATTAATACAATTGAAATTAAGAAAACAACACAAAGAATTAAGGAATCAAAGAGTTGGTTCTTTGAAAAAATAAATAAAATTGATAAACCCCTAGCAAACCTTATCAAAAAAAGGAAAGAAAAACTCAAATCCACGCAACAATAAATGAAAGGGGTGATAACATTACAGATCCTATAGAAATTCAGATTATTAGTACCTACTTTGAAAATCTTAATTCTCTTCGTATGGAAAATGCAGAGTCAATGGACAGATTCCTAGATACATACGAATTGCCAAAGTTGAATGAAGAAGATATAAAAATCTTGAATAGCCCAATATCTGCCACTGAAACTGAAAATGTAACAAAAAACTTACCAACAACAAAAAAAAGCCCAGGTCCTGATGGATTCACAGCTGAATTCTATAAGAAATTTAATAAGATTCTGTAAGATCTGAATTCTATAAGATTTAATACCAATTCTTCTCAAACTCTTTAAAGAAATAGAAAGGGAAGCAATTCCCCCAAACTCATTCCTGGAGGCAAGTATTATCCTGATACCAAAACCAGGAAAAGAACTAACTAAAAAAGAGAACTATAGGTCAATCTCCCTAATGAACATAGGTGCAAAAAAATTCTCAATAAAATACTAGCTGATAGAATGCAGCAAATCATCATGAAGATAATACAACATGACCAGGTGGGATTCATCCCAGGAATGCACGGATGGTTCAGTATACACAAATCAATCAATATAATACACCATATCAACAGAGCTAAAGACAAGAATCTCATGATCATCTCAACAGATGCAGAAAAAGCTTTTGATAAAGTCCAACACTTATTCATAAAAACCTTACAGGAAGTTGGCATAGATGGGCTTTACCTCAATTTGATAAAAGCCATCTATGATAAACCAACAGCCAACATCATACTAAATGGACAAAAACTGAAAGCCTTCACTTTAAAGTCAGGAACAAGGCAAGGTTGCCCACTGTCACCACTCCTATTCAACATATTTCTGGAGACACTAGCTAGAGCAATTAGCTAAGAGAAAGAAATAAAAGGAATAAAAATAGGAAAGGAAGAAGTGAAATTATCTTTATTTGCAAATGACATGATACTTTACATGGAAGATCCAAAAAAACTCCACCAAAAGACTCCCAGAATTAATCAGCAAATTCAGTAGCATAGCTGGATACAAAGTCAACACTCAAAAATCAGTAGCATTCCTATACACAAACAACAAACATACTGAGAGAGAAATAAGTGAAACTATACCTTTCACAACAGCATCCAAAAAACTTAAATACTTAGGAATTAATCTAATGAAAGAAGTAAAAGACCTATACAGTGAAAATTACACTATTCTGAAAAAAGAGACTGAATAGGATTTCAAAAAATGAAAAGATATTCCTTGCTCACGGATAGGAACAACCAACATTGTGAAAATGGCCACAGTCCCAAAATTGTTATGCAGATTCAATGCAATTCCAATGAAAATACCATTGGTATACCTCAAAGACCTAGAGAAAACCGTCCTAAAATTTATCTGGAACAGGAAGAGACCCAGAATAGCAAAGGCAATCCTGAGCAACAAAGGCAAGGCAGCAGTATCACAATCCCTGATTTAAAATTATACTACAGAGGTACTGTCATAAAGTCAGCATGCTATTGGCAAAAAACATATCTGAAGATCAATGGAGCAGACTGGAAAATGCAGACACAGCTACAAACACACTCAGCCACCTTATCTTTGACAAAGGTGGCAAACGTGTTCACTGGAAGAAAGGTAGCTTCTCTAATAAATAGTGCTGGAGAAACTGGGCTTTCTACATGCCGAAGACTAAAACTAGGCCCAAGCCTATTATCATACACCAAAATAAAGTCAAAATGGCTTAAAGCTCTAAATATTAAAACAGAAACACTAGGGCTGGGGATATAGCTCAGTGTAATAAGCACCTGCCTAGCAAGCGCAGGGTCCTGAGTTCGATCCCCAGTACCGCCAAAAAAACCAGAAACACTAGATCTAATGGAAGAGAAAATAGGTGGAAGTCTTGAAGACATAGGGGTAAGTAGAGAGTTCATGAACAAAAACCAAACTGCATGGGAAACACTTCAAAGAATCAGCAACAGGGATCTCATCTTATTGAAAAGTTTCTGCACATCCAAAGAAATCATCAATAGAGTAAAAAGAAAACCCACAAATTGGGAAAAAGTTTTAGCCAACTGTTCCTCAGACAAAGGACTCCTCTAGAACATATAAAGAATTTAAAAAAATCAGACCCCCCCAGTTCAAAGACCCAGTCCAAAAATGGGCATCTGAGATCAATACATACTACTCACATGAAGAAATACAAATGGCAAATAAATACATGAAAAAATGTTCAATGTCATTAGTTATTTGAGAAATGCGAATTAAAACTACACTGACATTCCATCTCACCCTAGAAAGAATGGTTATCATCAAGAAATCAAACTATAACAAATGCTGGAGAGGCTGTGGGGAAAAAGGAACTCTTTTTGATTGTCGGTGGGAGTGTAGACTAGTGAAAAGGAACTCTTCTCCAGTGTAGGTGGGAGTGTAGACTGGTACAACCACTGTGGAAATCATTCTGGAGATTTCTCAGTAAACTAGGACTAGAGGTCCCATTCAACCCAGCTGTTCCCCTCCTGGGTATTTTCCCAGAAGAACAGAAAACATCATACCACAGTGATATATGTACACCTATGTTTATAGCAGCACAATTTGTAATAGCTAAATCTTGAAAACAACCCAAATGTCCATCAACTTTGGAATGGATAAAAAAGATGTGATATTTTTATACAATGGAGTATTACTCAGCTATAAAGAAAGATAAACTAGAGCCTTTTATAGGTAAATAGGTGCAACTAGAGACCATACTCATTAGTGAAATAAATCAGAATCACATGTGTAAACATTGTATTTCCTCCCTACTATAAGAACCTGAAAGAGTAAATAAAATCTGAAAGGTACAATAGATACTGTGAAATGGAAAAGAAACTGCTCAAGTAGGAAGGAGCAACTGGGATGAAGGAGGGGAGAGGAAAAAGAAAGAAGAGGGGAAAATAAGTATATACAGATACACAAGATAGCTAGGATAATTGTACTACTAGTATCTGTTGGTTTATTGAAAGAACTGTTAATGTGTAATTGTTTGATCAATCTTGCATGCCTATACCTGGTTATATGTGCAACCGTTTTGAAGATGACATTGTATAGTATAACAACCATCGTTAATATACTATCACCATGTTTTGAAATTCTGTATCATTTTTACTGCTGTCCATGCTGTTTTGTTTATGTATTTGTTTTTGTTATTTTGTTTTTTTAATGAAAAATAAAATTTATATGTAAATATAAGGATAGCTGGAATAGGTGTATTGTTAATGTCTATAGTTTACTGAGAGGAACAGTCAATGTTTGAAATTTTCTTTTTTTCTTGAGCAATTTTACAAGCTTGAATTTGGTAATTAGAATGATGGATCTGAAAACAATATGCAGTAGAAGAACCATTGTTGAACTCCTACCATTTTATGTGGTGAAGCATTTCCAAAATTTTTTTAAAAAGCATTTTTATTGTTTTTTACTTGTTATGGTCTTTGATTGTTTGATCAGTCTTACATTCTTATGTCTAATGGACTGAGTCACTTTGTTGATAATAACAGTATGTAATTTAGTAACCACTGTAAATTTCTATCACTTTGTCTTGAGGTTGTGTATCATTTTTGTTGTTTTGGTGTTGTTCTGATTTTGTCTTCATCGTTGTTCTGTCAGTTTTAAAAAAAATTTTACAATGAAAAAATCGATGAGCTCCTAGCTAAAAGTGCTCATAAGTGGCAGAGCGTAGTTGGAAAAGGTGGTTCCCTGGGGGTGTGACCTAGAGGGGTGTATTTGTGTGTCTGGCTGCTGCTGTCTCTGTCTCTCTCCGTTCCTTCCTTCTTGTCCTCTTCGCTCCTTCCCTTCTTGTCATCTGTCATAGGTTGAACAGCTTCCTTCTGCCATGTCCTTCTGCCTCGGATCCTGCCACCCAAGCACTGAACCCGCTGAAATCATGAGCCAAAAATAAACCTCTCCTAAGTTGCAAGTTTCTGTATTTTGTCCCAGCAAATGGGAAAATAAGTACTAGAATAGCCAACAGAAGTCCATACATATATTCACCGGAAGTGTACTGTACACGAATTTGTATGACGGGATTGTTAGTGATAGACCCACATTGGAACACACCCAAATGTGCATCCATGGATGTGTAGAAAATGGGTAAGTGAAGTGTGGTATATGTATCCATGCCGTAGAACATCACAGTTATGAGAAAGAACAAACCCAAATCATATGCAATGATGTGGATGAGTTTCATAAGCTATAAAATGAACAAAAGAAGCCAGACAGAGGAGGGTACGCCCTGTAGAATTCCATTTATAAGAAGGGAGAAGTAGTGGGGGCAAAAGACAAAAAGGAGTCATTTGGGGTCTGATTTTTGTGCCGGTGACAGGAGCGAGTTCATGTGTAGGGAAACCTTGAGGAGTATGCTAATGGCTTCCTTACTTTTTGGTATGTAAATTACACTTCATTGAAAAGTTCACTTCTAACAAAGAAACAGTGAAGGCAGAATCCCCCTTGTCTCTCAAGCCTCGTTCTGGCCTAGCCCGCATTTGAACTTCATCATATGGAAACTGAAAGCTTGATTTTCACATCATGGGGATGGGGACAGGGAAATGACAGTAATGAGCTATAAGTTTGTAGGAGGCGAAGGAGGGAAGCCCAAGGCTACCCTGAATATTTTAAAGGTCAGAGATCAAGCACGAGAGGTTTGGAGTGCCTGCCTGGAACCAGTAGCCAAGAACTGGAGAGCTGGTATTTTTATTCTGGGATCCAGCCCATCAGGGAGGCAGCAGGGTAGAGATGGCATTTAGTCCAGCTAAATTCAGCACTCACTGGTCACAGGCTGTGCGTGCCTTGCTGTACATGCTCTCAGGGGCTCAGACAGAAACCAGGCATGAACCCTGCCCTTAAGGCTCTCTCAGTCTGTTAGGGGGATTAAACACCAGGACAGGCATGTACAGTGCAGCCTGGAAAGTGTCCTGCTGGGAAAGCCACAGAGCAGAAATGAGAAAGGCACTACTTGAGATTGGGGATGGGAAGAGGCTTTCGGGGTAGTGACTTCTATGCTGGGAACTAAGGTTGGCCAGCAATCAGCCAGGGAAAAGGCTATTGCAAGAGTAAGAAGAATCTTGTGTGCCGGCCTGGAGTGCAGCTTGAGCAGGGGATGTCCGGCAACCTGCAGTGGGTGTGGAGCCAAAGTACTCTGTGCAGGGTGCTAGAGAACAAGCTCCAGTGGACTGAGTACCAGCGAAGCCGGTGAGACTTATCAAAGATATGTATTTCAAGCCAACATGATGTAACTACATCCTGGAGCTCCCCTTTCTGAATTCTGTGCTCCCAGGCAAATCTCTTCAGCTTTGATAGCATCACAACTTTATTAGTTTTGCTTTGAATATTATCTCCTTCCAACACTTTTCAAAGTATACACAGGTAAGTGACTTGTCTGCTAAAGGCCTACACACAGCAGGTGCACCCAGGAAAGTTGGTTGACTGATGAGTGTCTAGGGCTCTGTAGCTAAGGAGAACAGAATCTCAGACGTATTATTGAAGAACACAAAAGCTGACTAAGGCCCACACCCACCACCATGGGCTGGCAACTGAGAATACTGCAAAGGCAATAATCAGGATGGAAAATTCTCTTTTCTGAGTTCCTGAGCCCTGCAGCCCAAGGTGGCAGCTGGTGGCCTATTAGTCCCTGGAGCCCTGGCAAAATGGAAGAGTCCCATTTACACAATTCTGGGCAGGAGATGCATACTTTCTCTTGATGAAGAGGGCAGTTTCTGATTACAGGAATATTTCTACAGTGATGTGTTTTTTTTGACTCTTAGAGATTAAGTTGTAAAGAGGCAGCTGGAATTCTTCTGGCTTGATAGGTCTGGCTTCCTATTCTCCCATAGAGGGAAGCAAAAGAGTACAAAATTTACTCATTGCATGAATGAATTTCAAGGGTGCTGTCAGAATCAGGATCAGCCTGGGAAGCTGAATTTAAAGACAAGACAGGAAGGTTGGACTGGAGAGGATTGGGCACACCTGGAAGGAGAAACCAGGATTAGAAGCAGATGGCATCTGAGAGACACCAGGCATCAGGCAGATCTGGCAGCTCTAAGAGGCAGAATTCCAGGACTTGGAAGGATGGGAAGAAGCAAAGGAAGGACCTCAGTCCTGGAGGGAACCTGGGTCCTACTTGGGTCTCTCTGGGGTAAAGGGCAAAACAGTGACAGGCTAGCTGGACAGGAAGCAGTCGCTAAACACTGCTGGAACCAAGGAATATATAAAGCGTGGGACTCAAGTAAGAGAACTGCAGAAAGCAAGAAACAGGACATAAAGGATGGGCTATAGTGGCAGCTAACAATTAGGAAACACTTAATATATACCAGGCATTCTTCTGGCTTTTACATACATTAATTCAGCCCCTCTCACGATAGGCCTATGAAGTCAGTATTGTTATGGCCCCCTTTTTATATAAGAGAAAGCTGAGATGCAGAGGGGTTAGCAGTCTGGTCTTAACATTTCACAAGCAGTAAGTATCGGAGATAGGATTCAGTCTGACCACAGAGTTTGAATGCTTAATTAACCATTGGATGTGAGGGGTTTGTCAGAATTGGAACAATACTGCATTGTCAATCTCTTGCAAAATTCTTCTGAAAAAGGAAAGTCGTTGCTTCTAGAACCTAGGAGCTGGACTGAATTTGAATTGGACTCACTTTTGTTTGTTTTTGTTTTGTAGTAGGGGGGATTGAACCCAGGGCCTGTTGTATTGAGCTAAATCTCTGGCCCTTTATGTTTGTTATTTTGAGACAGTCTTACGAAGTTACTAAGTTGCCTGTTAAGTTTAGGCTTACTAAATTTAGGCTCATACTTGCAAACCTCCAGCTTCAGCCTCCCCAGAGGGCTGGGATTGCAGGTGTGCACCATGGTGCCCAGCTTTTTCAATATAAAATTTTTTTCTTGTACAAAACCCAGCTACATAGCCACAGGTAATGACTATAGTGACTCCAATGTGAGCTTGTTTTACCAGACGGTCCGTGAAAATTGACAGGGAGACTTGGTGAACATGGTCTCATTCCAGAGGTCAGGGATCCTATAGCTGCAGGTGTTGGGAGTTTGCAAGAAAGGTGGGAAACCGGGGAAGATGGCGACCGGGTGAGCAGCAAGGGAGCGAACCTCCTTAATAAACACCACCAGCTCGAGACAGACTTGGTGAGCGTGAATGCCGGGACCTCGGCTGGGAAGTTTAAACTGGGCGTATTTCTCTGAGATGCCGGGGGAGATGTGGTAGGGCAGACCAGGCTGCCGGGGCGAGACGTGGGAGAGTCCCAGACGCTGGGAGCCGGGGACGATCCCCGCGGGGAAGAAGCGGGGATCGGTCCAGGCGCAGTGGGAGCGCGGCCGCCTCGGGCCCTCCCGCCTCCCGAGCCGGTGCAACCCCCCGGCGACTCCCGACAGAGATCGGCTTGCTAGCGGCGGAGACGCCCGGCAATCCCACGTTTCGCGCGTGTCGGGCGAGCAGCGTGGAGGGCACCAAACGCCGCCGGGAGCGGAAAAATTTGCTGGGCCCTAGCGCCCTGAGAGCACGGACGCCTCGATTCCTCCCGCCTCCCGAGCCGGCGCAGCCCCCCGGTGACTCCCGACAGAGATCGGCTTGGTGGCGGCGGAGACGCCCGGCGGTCCCACGTTTCGCGCGTGTCGGGCAAGCCGCGCGGAGGGCCCCAAAAGCCCCCGGAAGAGGTGAGAGGGATTTGCTGGGTCCTAGCGCCCTGAGAATACGGACCCCTCGATCCCTCCCGCCCCCC